>SCLG01001252.1:0-12748 GCA_004367875.1 Oikopleura albicans
ATGGATGACATGATATAAACAATAACAAAAACGCAAGAAAAAAAAAATTAATTTCTGGGGGTGTATTATTTTATATACACAATTTACGGCAGTTGAACAAAAATAAACCAGATATGTGCACTATAAACTAGCATTAATACTCAGTACCCGCGCCCATTTTGGACTTTTTTGGTCAATAATACTACAGCCAATGGTCCCTTTTTATAACCACTAGTGGTAACCACTAAGTAATAACATAAAGGCCTAAAAAACTTGCATGTATTAAAAAACTGACTTGACCGTATAACCACTTAAAATACGAATGTAATAGGCTTTTACTAATAGCCGCCCAAATGTTAACTCTGTAGTTCAAATTGATCATTAAAAGAGTCCGTAAATAGCGTAAGAACCGTATTAAACGTATTTTATAACATAAAATGTTAATGTGTATGCTTGACGTTAGCTTAACTTGAGTCACTTAAATGTGCGCCTGGTGTACAATATTAATAAACGACAGCTAAATATGGTCAAATGGCTGAAAAAAATCCAATTAAAAATTTTGAAGCTGATATATAAGAAACAAGTTTTTTAAAATGCAAAATTTGATTTTCAGATCTGCGTCTCTTTTTTGTGGGTGTGTCACAGATTTTTTTTTGCTGTATTTTTTTAACACAACGGTATTGCTCATGTTACACACGTCAATATCGCCATGCTGATTCTGCACTTCACTATTATTCTCAACTAGAGTACTTTTTTTGTTGCGTTTTGTTAACATTACGTTTCACAAGTAGGACGGAGTTATTAGTACGTGTATAGACAGTTCGTGCATGTTAACCATAAAATATAATATACAATTATATATAGTGCTTACTCCATTAAAATGGAAATTACTCAGCGTTTTTCATGAATTTCCGCCGTTTTTTTTTTGTATTTTCTAGATAGCCAAGATTTTTTTCGCACGTCAAAAACTCGAATATCGCCATCTAGAAAATGCGAGAAAAACATGGCGGAAATTCATGTAAAACGCCGAGTAGAATGGCCCCTTTTGAGCCGAAAAAGCGTCCGAAAAAGAAGTAAGGACTGTATATTATTATATTTCTTGTTCATTTCATGCAATGAATAATCTGTTGCAGTTTTTTTTATAAATCCATGTTTTGATCATCAGCTCGGAACAATATATTCAGTATCCTGGTTCGGGTTATGGGAGGTTATAATTTTTTTTTAATTCAAATTAATCAAAAGGTCGATTTTGCAAAAAAGGGGGGGGGACATGGTCTCTATAGAGCGCATTTTAACTGTACACAAAAATAAACGCATTGAATTAAAAATGTGGATTAGCTGGAGAATGGCTGTAAGGCCACGCGTTTTTTTTTTGTTCTTCATGTCGCCTTCTAGAAAATTAACGAAGCCAAATCAAATGAACAATTCCCGACTGACAAAACCGGTTCATAGGCTTAAAATATGATCTGGTAATTTTGACTGTTTAATAGAGCTCAGTGACGTTCTATAAAGTTCAGGGACATGTATATGCATCGTTTCAAAACAATTTTCGAAAAAATCTAAAATCTAGATTTTTAAGACATTCTATAAAATATGGTGTGGCCTTCAAAAATTTCCAGTAGCATTACAGTCCTTACTCTCAATACGGACGATTGCTTCCAATACGGATGCTTTTTTGTGGAAAAAAGTCTCTCAAACAGTCGAAAAATGGACACTTTCTGACAATTCACTTCAATACGGACCCTATTTTCGAGAATCAATAACGTCTGTATTGGAAGTAAGGACTGTATTATGTTTTTATAAATGAAACTTTAATCCAAATTATTATGATGCTGGCATTATCAAATTTAGGTTTATCCCACCCCTCCCCCAAAAAAGGTTAAAAAATCTATATAAATTATACCAAGAAATTAAAATGCTCGAGCGTCATATGAAGCTGAATAGATGAAGAAGCAATGCCCATAATCTCAACATTTAAATGGATGAAGTAACAAAAAAAAATAGTGACCGAGGAAAAGTGTGATAAACGAATAAAAAAAANAAAAAAAACACTAAAAAGCTTAGGCGATATTGGGCATTGCAAGGAGTTTTTTCGGGTGGAAATAAAATTCGCCAATTACCCCCATTGGCTATATTGAAGATATAGTTCCGTTTCTGTTTTTTTTTATAATGTGACGTTTTATGTAACGAGGTAGCAATTAGATTAAACGGAAGACTTTCTTGGAAACTTTTTTGTAGCTGTTAACCCCCAGGAGCCCAGCGATATGAATAGGACACGCGCGGCGGATTGTGGGTTTATTTGAAAAAAAAATGTGCTTTGGTTTTTGCTCACTTGTTCAGCTTGGTGTGCAAGGGTTAAAAAGGAATTAGAATTTAAGCACCAAAATTTTCATCATAATTAACCTAGCACCATGACGATTTCACCACTTCATCGAAAATTATCGATTTTTATCCATGTGCACAGTTTGAGGCCTAGAGGTTAAAACGGTTATATTTCGCAATCAGTACGCCTACCAACTTTCCACGCTTAACCCCTAGGCTTCAGCAAGTCACTTGCACCGCGTGTATACTAGATAAAAAAAATGCGTCCACTGAACCCCCGAGAGTTAAAATCAATTATCTGGGGTTATGTTATTGGAAGAGTTAAGGTTGAAGTTATCGTCGTCAGTCTCACGCCATCCAAATCGTTACGTTTTTTTTCTTCTTTTTTTTTGTAGAAATCTTTTTTTGTTTAGTTACGGGTGCTTTGCGATATTAAATAGTTTCTGTTTTGTTTGTTTGTTTTGTTTCAAGACGTGTGTGAAGCGTTACGATTCGTTTCCACGCTTGAATCCAGCGGCGGGCCTGTAGTTGGCTCTTGTGGGGTTGAATGGGGCGTCGGGGATTCACTGGAGTCCATTCGGGTGGCCAAAACCGAGACCGTAACCACGACCACCACGATGACCATTGACCAGAAGACAACTGAGCCAATCACAACCGTGCGGTTACTATACCGCTCGGATCGCGAGTGCCTAACGCCACCACTATAATAGTAACTGAGCTTTTTGTTATAAACTTTTCCGGTTTTAACAGGACCCATAGTCCCGCTCCCAATATACAGAGGGGTCTCATATTACGGGCCATCTAAGAACATTTTTTGCTTTTATTAGGCGAACAAAAACACTAATGTTTCTCAAAAATCAAGACATGATACAGTCCTTGGTTCCATAAGGGACGCCTCCAAGTTGTTATCTCGAAGAATTATCCCATAACAGCCGCTTTTTTCCTCCAAAAACGGCCGTTTACCCCATAACTGCCGCTTTTTTCGAGAACCCAAAACGGCCGTTATGGAATTAAGGACTGTAATTAACCCCTGTATTAAAATAAGTTTCGATCGCAGAAATAAACAAAAACTATTTCAACACGAAATCGTCTTCGGGAAGCGGGATATTAAATTACTTAATCAATTTACTTTTCTGTGTACTGAATAAGCTCATCTTCTTCCGTTGGTTCGGGTCGTGGCTCAAGGGTTAAATTTTGTGAGGTAGAAACAGGAGGTTTGACGGTCGTCTCTGGTTTGCTCAGATCTTCATCGTCATCATCTATATTGACTGTTTGCTGAAAAGTTGTGACCGCTCCGGGCAGAGAGGACTGTATTAAACTCGCGGAACTTGAAGCTGATGCAACCTCCTCATCATCCACCGATGACGACATTAACAATTAAACTGAATTCGACAAACATTTTAAATTCAAAACTTTACACTAATATCATATTAAACAGTGATTACACAAGTGGTTATAAGGCCAGGGTAAAAACGAAACGACTCGAGCTTAAAGTATCCAACGTGACTTCGACAACTATTTTTTGTGTAAAAAACTGAAAATCACTTAAAATCGAAAATAGACATCATTTTCAAGATTTTTCAATATGATTTTTCAAAAAAAAAGTTTAATCATATTATGGCCCGCTATGGCCCGACCCCGCTGAATTTACGTTAGAAATTGGCGGCATTCCCGGATTATTCTAAGCGAAAAAAAAATCCAGCATTTATTTTTGCCAGACCTATCTAAGGATTTTTTTCTTATTTTTTATATTTGTAAAAACGCGGTTCGGAGATTTAACCGTTTAGGAGTACAAATACGTATAAGAAACTTGTAGAAAAAAATTGTCTTGACCTTATTCCACTCCTGTATAATTTTTTTCACAAATTTCGTTTTTTTGTTACTTTTAGACTTTAAAGTTTAAACCATTAGACAACAAGAAAAGACGCGATCACATTTAAAACTATGATCATTTACTTAATGAAAAAAAAATCCTGCTTACTCAGGGATTTGTGACAGATATGATTTTTTTTTTCTGAAAGCCTATTTAAAATACAGGGGGTCTGGTTATAAAGACCTTAATGCACTCCAAAAAAAATGACTTGACCTTAGTGCAAGAAAAAAGTCCAAAAAGATATGATTTCTAAAAAAAAAATTATTACCCGTGTTTTACCCGTGTCGTCCTAAACATATATGTCGAGTTCTAAATTTAAACCCAAAAAGTGAAAAAAGACATGATTTATCTTGAAACAAATGACTTGAACTTAGTGCAAAGAAGATGACTTGACCTTATAACGGTGACACCTTGTGACCTTATAACCAGACCCCCATATAGGCTATTTTAGTTCAAAATTTCATCACGCGTTAGTTACGAAATGGCGGCCAAAATCACAGACCTTATAACCAACCACCCCCGTATATATCACCCTATTTGTAAATTATGTCAAACAGTTTAAGATATTGAGGAATCTCACGCATTTCATTGCAAAGTTTAATAACACGACGGTTGTTTTTCGAAACAGTTTATTTTTGAAATTGCACATAGTTGTAATTGAACCGCAGATGTTCATTGGAGTCGGTTCTACCATATATATGCCGAAGCATTAAAATAAGAGCAAAACCAATAACGATTTTTTAACAAAAAAAAAAGAAATACAAATATGGTTGAACATGGAGTTCAATTATCTATTCTATTGCGCATAACCGGTGCTGCAGCAGTGACATATTTTTTAACAAAAAATATTTAGGATCTCTGACACTTCCCCCCAAGGAAAACTTGAAATGAAGCAGTAAAATAAACGACTCACAATTACGAAAAAACATAATGATTTGACATGTTTTAGTGGATACCGAAGATAATAGAACCGGTGAGAAGCTCAAGGTCCCTGGTTCGATCCCAGTACTTCTCATGTTTTTTTAAATAATTTCAATTAAGCTACAAATGTCATTTGTTTGAGGTCATGATTAACTTGTAAATTTTAGTTCAAAGTGAACTTCCGGCTCGTACAGGTGATTATTTCGGTGATCGAAGTTGAAATTCAAATATCCGGTTACGCAACCAGATATCAAATTGTCAAAGCTACAAATCAAAAAAAAGTTCAAAACCATAATCACAAAATTGAGAACTAAATGGTAATCAAGACAAAGACATTTTCTAACGTACTAGGGGGTAATTGCTCATGGAAATCTTGGGCAACTACTAAAACACGTATTTCTCGAAGTGAGACACGATCTATAGAAGAAATAAGGAAAATATTCTAAGTAGGAGCAATAAACAACGCCCTTTAACGATACTTTTTTTATTAGGCACAAACTAAAGTCATTTATCAAAATCAGAATAATAAGTAGTACGTTCATTCAAAAGCCCATCAGTATAAGCTCATCACCCACCATTTAATTATAGTTAACTTCGACCAATGAAACTGTAGATTCAATTTTAATCTACTTTCAATGGTCGGCATTTAATTCCTCGGGACCAAGTGTGCCCTGCGCGGCTCGTATGGTATATGTTTATATGTTTTATATTGTTTTAAACGACCTGTTATCATCATTGTCTTTAATAATTGTAAAAAATAAGTGAAAATATTTGATAGACTATCAATGGTACTCGGCGTTTTGTATGAATTTCCGCCGTTTTTTTTCTACCGCATTTTCTAGAAGGCGATATTAAAGTTTTTGACGCGTGAAAAAGAAACTCGAGTTTGGCTATCTAGAAAAAACGGCGGAAATTCATGTAAAACGCTGAGTAGTAATAGGGAGGCATACACAATTGGGCCTTTCAGCATTTTCCAATTGGACACGTAGGAGTTAAAATTATCGTTAGGCACACTTGACGTCGGTCCCACAAGAGTTAAATTCTTAAAATTAATCTTCTTCTTTTTTTCTAACGAAAAACAATTGTGAACACGTAAAACAACAATAACGTAACCCTTGTCAATTAAATAAAACATTTAGTTTGTGCCAATAAAAAGCCGCTTACAAAAAAAAATTGAACTAAGAATGATTTCAGGTTAAAATCCGCAAATGCATCGTTCTTAAGGAGGAGTCCGTCGTGTTGTTTACAAACTTTACGTTTGGGAAAAACGTTTTTTAGGCACGTTATGTTGAAACGATTGAATTGTTTTCTCCCTGTATCAATAAAACAACGCTTCCGGCATCACATGGAAATATTTTTGGTGACATAGTCTTCAGTACCGATCGGGTATCGGGTCTTGAACTTGACAAAAACGGCAACAAAAACGCTTGAATACCACCAACACTGTTGATACTATGGATTTCCTTTTTTTGTTGAAATGTTCGGAATAATAAGNCAATAAAATAAAACATTTAGTTTGTGCCAATAAAAAGCCGCTTACAAAAAAAAATTGAACTAAGAATGATTTCAGGTTAAAATCCGCAAATGCATCGTTCTTAAATAAGGAGAATATATATATATATATAAATATAACTTTGCTCAACAGTTGATGATTGGTAAGGAACATTGTTGAACGATTTTATTACAGTCCGTGAGCCGTTTTTCAGTGGCGATTTTCGAATAAAAATATAAAATTTGATTGAACAAAATTGAGAATTTTTTTTTCTTTTTTTTTTCAAATCTGCGTCACATTAAAGGTATCCAGGACTGCATTTGAAGTAATGAACGGGTACTTATTCAAATTCTACTACTAGGATTTTTTGTGAGTACTGCCAACTACAGATCGGTGGGATCATGCGTGGAGGGTTCTTGTGTGGGTTCGGGCGCGTCTGTAGTTTCTTCTGATTTCACTTCCGGTTCGGCAGCGTCTCCTTCCGGTTTCACTTCCGGTTCGGTTGCTTCATCTTGCGTTTCCGGTTTTGCTTCGTCTGTTTTTTCTTCGTCGGTTTTAACTTCCTCGCCATCATCGGCCTTAACCTCTTCCTCGCCAGGCTCGCCGGGCTCGATGGTTTCGGTTTCATTTTTGGGCGGGGTAGTTGGCTTTGGCGGCTTCCAGTATTTGACTTTTTTCACGAGAGCGTCACCAGCCTTGTAAAGGGTACTCTCCTTAACCGTCAAATCGAGCACTTTTAAGGCGGGCTCCTCATAGGCCTTTTTGGCCTTTTGGGCTTCGAGTTGCTCATTAAGCCAGTCATCGGCTTTATCGAGCTTTTCGGATAACTGAAATACGTCCTCTTGGCTAAGGGGAAATCCTTCGCCAGTCATATTTGCGTAGTCTTCCATGAACACTTTTCGCATTGTTACAATCATGTTCTAAAATATGGATTGAAAAGGCTGTAAAATTAAAATTTTGACATTTGTCGTAAATAGCCTAGTGCGTAATGGGAGTCCTATAATTTTACGGTATTTTTTTTGGTTTAAAATCTAAGTTCAAAGTGCAATACTACAGGCCTTACTCTCAATACGGACACTTTTTATGAAAGAATATCCCCAAAACAAAGAAAATTAAAAACGCCCGTATTGGAAGTAAGGACTGTATGAAGAATACAAAATTTACGATTTTTTTTGTCACGAAATACAGGCTCCTGAGCTTCACATGAAAAAGTCATGATTTTTCTTCTACACCGGTTAACCGGTTAACGTTAAAACGTTAAATTTTGATTGACGTAATAATTTATTGACTTGTGATTTTTAATTAATTTCTTTTAAAAACCAAGACAATAACGGAGTGTGAGAAAATCCATTCAACATACCTGAAGTCGTTCGACGGCTTCGGGCCGTTTTTCGTGTTCTTCGACGCGTCTGGTCCATTCCCGTGTTGCCTTTCGGAGCTCGGCAAGTTTGTCCTCATACATTACAGTAGTTGGATCTTCCACGTCCCAAAGCCAATCGGATGCCTCGGACAGGAGTGTAGTCAAAGACTCCCTCGACTCCTCACTAATGGTACAATTGTCAATTGAATAAAAAATAATACAAAAAAAGTTTTAAAGTAGAAATAGTCGATATCAAACAAACTCTACCATATGACCCATAGGTAGGACACCCGCCTGACAATTTTAAGATCTTATAGCCTATAACTTATAGCCATCCCATTTTTTTTTCTAAAACATGTACAGGGGTTCTGAAAATAAGGTCAGACCCGTTTGATCTGAATCCCAACATCCCTACAACTTATGGCATCACATAAAACATTACGTACCAAATCCCATTTTTTTTTAAACTGTACGCGTTAGTCTAGAGCAGTGTTGTAAATATGCGTTGGGGCGTAGGGGCGTCCAGTTGGGAGCCAACACAAATTGTACGCAGAACACCTTAATTGTCTCGCGTTTCCAATTTTTATTGGCCGTGGTACCCTAACTACGCGGAAAAAGGGGTAAAAATTTCCTTATTTTTTTGTTCTGCGTACAATTAGGTTGGAAAATTGTCGTTTTGCCCCAACGCCAACCCAACACCAACGCGAAAATTGACCTTATTTAGTAAATAAATTGACCTTATTTAGTAAATAATATTTACAACACTGGTCTAGAGCGTCCCTAATCGGCACAATGACTGTATTTCCCTACCTAAGAGCTTCAGTCCATCCATCGAGGTTAAGTTTATCTTGCTTGTCGTAAATAAAACTTTCCAGGTCGTTCGATGCTTTTGCTTTGGCCAACCGTTCAGCATCAACTAAATCGAGCGCCTATAAAAATATTTTATTACTATAAATGTACGCGTGTAATATACAGGCCCTGACCCGACTCCGGCCCTTTTGGATGCGCAGTGATTGATAATGTTACTTTGAATGAAGCCTGAAGTCTAACCTGCGAACAAACACCTCGTCATTTTGGAATTTCATTTTAGGAGTAAGTACAGTTGGCTTTAGCCGTAAAAGTTTCGTAATATTTTGTGACCAAAATGAACAAGAAAAGGGTCCAAAAATACCACAAGTGAAAAAATACTCATATTGTCACAGTTTCAGGGATCTGAAAGTGTGATTAATTACATGTGTATTAATTACATATCGTCACACTTTCACATCCCTGAAACTGTTAGGATATGGGTATTTTTTTCACTTGGGGCATTTTTGGGCGCTTTTATTGTTCATTTTGGTCACAAACTATTACGATATGCGTACAACTTTTACAGCATGGGTTGTGAAGATATCTATTAAACAACTGTATACAATTCTAATTCCAACGTCCTTCAAAGGTGCGTGTAGCGTTAAATTATATAATTACCTTAAGCTGCTCATAGACTGCAGTTTTCTCGTCACCAGCAATTGAAGCCAGGCCGTTGTTCGTGTTAGTAAGAGTTAGCGGCATCTGGAACTTTTTCAAAACTGGCTTTGGAGGTTCTTTGACTTTTTCCTAAAAATGTAAAACATAAAAAAAAATGTGAAAATTATCCGTGAGCTCTAATAATGTATTCATTGTTTTTGTTTTGACGGCAAAGGTGGCGTATCCACAATTCGGAACTTTTAACTCGTGAAGTTGCGGTGGCAACATCCCAGTAAAGAGTTAAAAAAAAATTGTAGATCGCACAATTTTGCCAAATCAATATTTTAGATGAGAGTTTCTACGGCATTAGTTTTGATAAATGCAATTTAAAGATTATTATTACTGATTAAATGAATGTGTTTTAAATATTATACCCATAAAAACGTGAGCATTCGTGATATAATTGATATAACTGAACTTGCGCTCTGAAGAAATAAGTGAAATTTTTAATAGAAAATATGTAAATATTGTTTAAAAAACCCAACCATTACATTGAGCATTCCTTTTTTCCTCCTCCTTCTCCTGACGTACTTTAATTTATATTTATTAAAAAAAGTTTTCTTCGACATAAATTTAAAGAACATTTATGTACAGTGGGGTCTGGTTATAAGCTCAAGCCCCAAAAAACTGACTTGACCTTAATGCACATTGAAAAAACTGACTTGACCTTATAAGCATCTAACTTTTTTTCCACAAAAAGACCTTAACTCGTCCACGTACTTTGGCTACAAATTTGTAGCCAGCACCTCTATATTGCAAAATTTAACATGTTACACATCTCTAAAAACCATCTCATTTTAACAACTTTACTTCAAATTTTATTCTTTATTTTTGGAGGTAACACTCATAAATAAATATTTTTTATTTAAGACACGCAATGCAAAACCTCAGGTGGTCATTGTTAATTAGTCCCACGCGTTGCTTGTTTAATTGTGTCCGTAACACGCTGATAACTCCGAAAAATCTTTTTTATATCAAACTAAGTGACAGATGTTTATCACACACTTTTTTTTATTTATTATCCATGTAGTAAAAATACCAAAGAAAAACAAATATATTTTAACTTTTAGGGCCATCTGATTAAAATGTCCCTTTAAACTCATTTTTGCATATGTATTATGACTTTAAATGTATTGTTCATAGCGCAAGTCCGTAAGATCCGAAACAAAAAAATAATTAGGGAAAAATATTGAACCGTTTTTTTGCAATGGCGTTTTAACGGCGCGGCTACAAATTTGTAGCCAAAGTACGTGGACGGGGTGCGTCTTTCCAAATACGTGGTCGAGTTAAGGTGCTGAGAAAAAGTTCAAAAATACATAACTTCTATAGAAAAAAAAAGTTGACTAGACCTTAGTGCCAGAAAAAACTGACTTGACCTTAGTGCAAAAAAACTGACTTGACCTTAGTGCAAAAAAACTGACTTGACCTTGTGACCTAATAACCAGACCCCCTGTAATACGAAAAATAATTTGAGGAAAAAAAATCAATTGTCATAATTACACCCACATTTGTACCGTACTGATTTGACGACAAGGTTAAATCTAAAAACAACCTTTTGCCTCTTTTACCCGAGCTCAAAACTGTTACCCAATCCAACCCTATTATCCCACCACAAAAAAAAACACTTAACCCCAATTTATCATTTAAGTAGAAGGTAAAGGGTAGGGTACCCAATTTATTGAAACTCAATGTTTTGATAAAATATTACCTCTTTGGGTTCATCTTTGGGCAGCTCCTCGAAAATTTTTCCGTCTTTCTTTTCTTCGCCTTCTTTTTCAGCGGCATCTTCCGTTTTTTCATCTTCTTTTGTATCTTCTGTGGCATCATCGGCTGGTTTTTCGGGTTCCTCTTCAGTTTTTGGTGCTTCTTCTTCGGATGCCTTTTCTTCTTCAGCCGGTTTTTCTTCCGGTTCCTCATCGGATTCTGGGACTTCCTCGGTTTCGTCATCCTCCGGTTTTTCGGCCTCATCTTTTTGTTTCTTTTCGGCCTGGGCCTTGCCGAGCTCCTCGAGGATTTTTTCGGCGTCGCCTTCTTTGGCATCCCCATTGAAAAACGAGCCAAATTTTTCCTGACAGCTTTTTTAAGGGGTCTCAAGTTTGTGTGCACAGTTTCGATATGATAGAGTTGTCCAAAAAATATGAATTTCGCGCAAAGTGAAAAATCTATTCTGTTTATAACAGAGCACTTGTTAAGAGGTTTTCGTACGCCAACAAATCATTTGTAAATACAAAAATGCCGGTTTTCGCGATCTAACCGGTCAATTTGTCGGATTACGAAAGCCAAATCTTAAAAAGTGCCTTGTTATAAACATATAATATATTTTAGCTTCACTTTGCAAAAAAAAATGATATTTTTGGACAACTATTTCATCTAAAAAACATTCGATTAAGGCACCTTAAAAAAGCCGTCCCTTCAATTTATCAAGCGTGGACATGTCAATGTCGGGCATGCCGTCGGGCTTTGGCGGTTGTTTTTCGTCTGTTGCTTTTGGCGCTTCTTCTTCTTCGACCTCGGGCATAACTTCCTTCTCAAATGTGGCTTCGGCGGACTCGAGGGTTAAAATACCAGAGTCGTCCATGCGGAAATGTGCCTGAAAATAAAACATGAAAATTTAGCGGAAATTTTAATTCACCATGTATAAAGTTGAATTAGACCTTAAAGTCACGACGGCTTTATAATTTTAAGACTCAATTTTAGGACTAATGACCTACTGAAAAAATTAAATACAGTCCTTAACCATTTATCTGACGTTTTCGGTTCTCGAAAATAGCGTCCGATAAATGAGCATCGTCACAAAAGAGGTCATTGTTTTATTAGAATGACCCCATTGTGGGCAAAAAAGCATCCGATAAATAAGTAAGCGTCCGATAAATGGTGAAGGCCTGTAGACATTATTCAGTTTAATTTCAAATTAAATGGAGATTTCGACAAATTCCGCTTTCTTCATACTCCCTTATATTAGAAATGATCTGTTTTTCACTTTGAGTCTCAAATTTGAACCAATTGCAACTGTGCTATTTATGCAAAGTAATGCTCACCTTAACACCCTTGGCATCAGCATCACTGTACTTGTCATGTGCCTCTTTAACCCCTGAGAGATCGGCCGACCACGCCAGTTCATTATTAATCCATACAGAAAATTTGAAGTTGTCGGTGAAGCGGTTGAAGGTGATTGCCTTCTTTTGTGGGTATGGGTTCATTTTTTGGAATAGAGTTCGTTTAATTTGCTTGACCGATTCGCCATTTTCGCTTTCGGCCGGATCCACAGCACGCTCAAATCGCACTTCAATTGGCT
>SCLG01001253.1:0-15881 GCA_004367875.1 Oikopleura albicans
AATTAAATTATAATGGAAACCATGTCTTTATGGTAACAAAGGATATGTAAGGAGCTAATTTTGTTTTAGGTTTAATCTAGGATAATATTATGAATCATAATTTCTGCTCGACATGAAAAAAAAAATTGTTTTTTGTAGACATTGAACATTTATTTTCTTGTGAATATTCGTAATCGTAATAAAAACGTACCCAAAACAATCCGATTTGGACCCTTGGGTTCAAGGGCCAAAATGAGGTGGACCTAACCCGAAAAAATCAGATCCAATCGGGTGGCGTTTAATAACGACGATTTGAAACAAAAGCGACGCGCTTTCGCCAAATTTGGCTTATTCAATGAACTCAATGCATTTTTCATTATAACAAACGCTATGGGGGTGATTTCAAAACACTCGTCACTTTTGTTTTATTCGTTTAGTGACAATAAATTATTGTCGCGTCACTTTCATCAAAAGAAGGTGTTACAAATTTTAATACCGAAAAAAAAAAAAAAAATCCTAAAATCGGTTGACGTTGGACTCATTTTTTCGGAATATGCCCATATTTTTGCACCAAATTCGGTGCGGGGTTAATGCCAAAAAATAACAATACCTTTTCACTGTGATATTCAAACGGTGATAAAACGACTAATTTAATAGGCGTACAGCTGTCTGAACGTTTAACAAACCCGAAAATGTACATTTTCTTCTGATTTGTTAGGGCTTCGACTAACGGTACGTTAAATCTCAAATTTATCGTTTTATAGGCACACGAGATATAGTTTAATTTATGGCCCAACAATAGCCTATTATATATCAATTTGCCCTTAAGTTTTATTTTAAGGATTTATCCGAAATAAAATCTTAAAATTGGGCATAACTCAAGTTGATCAAGGATTTTTGGTCTCGTCAAAACCGTTCGGATATTCGAAATTTTTTAACCACCGTGTTTCGACACCAACGAAGAATAAGACCCATATTATATGGGTGTTGCCATAAAGCTTACGTAATAGTAACGCTTTTTTACGCCCCTGTATTTTCCGTATACGTAGATGTGAAAATGCGTAGGCGTATAAATAAAACGACTTATTTTACAGTACAGTTGATTATTATTTATATAAATAAAAATATTTATTATAAAACTTATTTTACAGTCATTATACTTATACGCCTACGCATTTTCACATCTAGGTATAAACGGAAAACGCGGGGGCGTAAAATGCGTTTAGATTACACAAGCTCTATGGCAACAGCCATATAATATGGGCATATTCTTTGCGGGTTTGATTTCATCTGCAATAGTGTACAAAATATCTCTATTAAAATGTATGTATAAAAAGTAAGTATGTAAATAAACTAGCCGTTTGAATAAAGCTTTGGTCTCTTTTAGTAGATTAGTTTATGTCGAGACGCAGTGTTTACAAAGCTCATATATAGGCCTATTAATTCATAAAGATAAAAGCGAGTTGAATTCAATTTATATATACGTGTTTTCACACACACAAAAAAAGTTTTTTTTCTATTCAGTTAAATACAAAATCTATTGGTAATGTTTACGTAAAACGAGTTCCCAGACGTAGACGCGGGTCTTCCTCATATAAAAATTGCATGAATTTTACTGCAGTTACAGTAGAGTACATTGTTAACTACGATTAGGCACCGGTACGATGCCCGACTATTATTGGGAACTCAAAACAAAATATACAGGACACAAGCTCATTTGGTCAAACATCACAAACTTTCGTTTTAGATAAAAAAGCTGTATTAATATTTTTTCTCGAAAGGAAAGGTTTGTGATTTTTGAGCTAATGAGCTTGTGCCCCGTATATTTTTTTTTTGAATTATTTGTTGTTCCCAATAATAGTCGGGCATTGTACCGGTGCCTAATCGTAGCTAACAATATACTCTAATGTAACTGCAGTAAAATTCATGAAATTTATCGGGTTAACGCTTTTTTTGCGCCGAAATCAGGATTTCTATATAAGGAAGGCACTACACCGTAAAAATCGTGTTTTTGGACAGCATTCTGGCCAAAAAAAATTTTTTGACAAAAAAGTGATTTTTAAAGCTAAAATTTATATCCATAAATTTTAGCTTTGAAAATCACCTTTTTGTCGAAAAAATTTTCTATACAAATTTATCCAAAAATCTATTTATACAAATTTATTTCGATATTTTGCCTTGCGCCGCATTCAAAGAGTTTGCAAAATATCAGAATACATTTGATTTGATGAATAATTTAAATGAATGTCTGGAATAATGAATGGTAATAAAAATTTATGGCTTTTATTGACACGTTTATTTTTCATAAAAAAAAACTTTTCACTCAGCTTTTCCTGAGATCCAATTGTGTATCTCCGATTCGCACCACGCAATAACATTTTTCTCGTATGTTTTAAAAATTAAAAAATGCACGAAATCTTTTAACACGGGGATATTCAATCGTGTCGCATAATCATACACAACAAACTTACAAACTCACAAAAATACAAATTCTGGGCGGTTTCTTTGTTTATAATCTCTGGTAAAGTCTGTGATAAATAAGCTAATTCACTTTTTTTTCTATATATTGCGAGATGTTGCTTGAAAATGATGCTACTATTATTTCTCGCTGTGTATGGCCTGGCTCAAGGCGTTATAAAACTGAAAATGTTCCGCAAAATCAGTTATGATTCACACTGCTGTAAAAAAAGACGCAATAAAAAATAAAAGGTGTTTTTTTCTGAACTTGACGCAAAATAAAAAAATGAATGAAAAATTGCCATAAATTTTCTTTTAGTTTTATTGAGCTAATCAATTGTATTTGCAACTTAGCATGATTCGATTAAATCCAAGGAATGAAAAAGAGGGGCGATTTAATTTAGAAGATTTAATATCAAAATGGTTTAAAATGTGAATAAATGACACATTGAGATGAAAAAATAAGAATAATTATATAAGGTGTTATTTCTAAAACAATCGGCAGAGCTTAGTATGTTTATACAATTATTATCATTACAATCACGCCCATTCGGGACACTTAATTTTTTTGATAAATAAGATACTTATACTATAAAAGCGGGTCAAGCGCCTACACAATGGGAAAAAAAGACTGATTGAGTGCATTTTAATTAATTTTTGATTACAAAAATATGATCTGTCGCTGTTCGAGCACGCTGATTGGCCGGCCAGATACAACAGCCACTTTTTTGATGCTCATCATTTTTTTTCATTGTGTAGGCGCTTGACCCGCTTTTATAGTATAATTTTCTTATGTATTTTATATTCCGACTTCAAATCGATTTTTTGATATTCCGTCGAAAAATCTCACATCTGAAAGTGATATATTTGAAGGAATATCAAAATATGAAGTTTTGTCCGAATATAGGATGGCCGGTTCAAAATTCGGTGAATAAGACCTGCTAATTAGCTGAAGACTAGATCTCTTTACACACGGACCGTTTTTGGTTAGAAAAAAACAAAAAAAAATGAAATTTGACACCTTCATGACCCCCCATAAGGTGTCAGATGGCATTTGGCTAATTTCACGAATTTTTGTTAAGACTATTTTTCTAAGCAATTTCTCTGATAATGAAAGATACATCACTTAAAATGATTGTGATTCCTTAACATAATGCCAATGAACACTTATTAACGAAAAACGATCTAGTCTGCAGCTAATTTCAGTTGAAACCTTTTAATATACCTGAAACACAATTATTTGACAAAATCCAAATCGCAATTAACGAAAGTATATCTCTACAATTACGCCCTGAAAATATATCCAGCATATCAAATTGGATTTCATAATCATTCGGATATCTTTTTCGGCAGAAATATTACAAAAAAATGTCATAAATATAAGTATCGGGAAACGGTTGAAATATAAAAAAGGGGCTATTTCTGCAACAAAAATTGATCGATGGCCAAGTTACATTTCATTAGTAAGAAAAAAACACTCTATGCATTGAATTAGATAACATGCAATAAATATTTCACGAATGGCTAGGTGAACTTGAACAAAGTGGAAAAGGCCTTTTTAAACCTCCCAACTATCAGTAATCGATTATAATGTCAGTACATTCCATCTGAAAATATTGCTTATTGTTTAACTGTATGAACCCGCGTATTCATTTTCCCTATGGAAAATATAATGACAAAATCAATTTTTACAGAAAAACTTCTAGTCCCTTAGCACTGATAGGCTATCACTGATAGCCTATCAGAGATTATTGTAAGGTCATAAATAATAAAATCACATTAATAGGGGGTTGGGTATTTTTTGTTACATAATATGTACCAAAAACCCCATCGAATAAAACATATACGACAAATATCAAATATACTACAAAAAACTCGATTCTGGGGTCAAAATTATTATATGACTCCTATGGGGTCAAATTACACCAGTTTTATAAGTACAGTCGGACCCTATGAGTACAGTTGGACCCTATGAATGTCATTCTATCGGGTTTTTGCTGCTTATTATTGTTTTTCATCAACAAATGTGAAAAATGAAATTTGCCGCTTTTGTCAGGGGTCAAATTACTTTTGGCCATGGGGTCAAATTACTTATTTCTTGAATTGGAAGTTATGATTGTCATTCTATCAATTTTCATTTGACTATTCCCAAACAGTAGGTTCTGCCACCGTCTGTTACAAAATTTCGATTTTATGAAACCATGATTTTCGTATGAAATTTGAATTTATTAGTTTCTTTATTTAGTTTATGATTATTGAGTTGATTTGAATGCGTTTAACATTGTGGTTCTAAACTGAAAACGGAGGTTTCCCGTCAAGTAAAACCTTTGCATGTGAAGGGCGACTGCGGTAAAACTCAAACTTTAATCACTTGTGCTCTCAATTGATATGAAAAACAAATTCCACTTAGTTACTGCAAGTTGAAATTAACAATAAATGTAATCCTTATTTCCTTTGGTACTAATAACAAGCCGTGTGCAACTGTATTAACGCTAAAATGTAAATTTAGGGCCTCGAAATTAAAATCTATCATGCTGCATGCGTTTATTTCAATTTTTTCTCAAACGGTTAGGGTGGCCGCCTGGCATATGAGGTATACAACATATTGGTCTTAGGCTAAGACTCTTAGCAACTTGATTTTTTTTATAAATGATAGATTATACGGTATAATCTATCATTTATAAAAAAAAAATTTTTTCTACTCAAATATTATTGGGTATAATTTATACGGTATAAATTATACCCAATAATATTTGAGTAGAAAAAAATTAGAATTTTGAAGGTTATCGCGGTTTAATTCTTAACCAATACAATTTGGAGGCTTCTAAATGCTACCATCGACTCCATATGGGTCGACTACCCCTAAAACATATTTTAATCCGTAAATTAAAGCAACTTCAAAATGAGGTAAGAATCCGAGACGGTCACCCTAACCATAATTTTTAACTAGTTTCATACACTCTATGACTTGTTTAGAAAAAAGGTGGAAATAAACGCATGTCAGATAAGAATTTTACATTTTGGTACAAAAATCAATTATGTTTTATAATTTTTGGGGTCAAATCTGGGACATTTTTCGAATTTTTCCTGCACCCCACCTATTGAATGATAGCACGTAAAAATGTATAAATAATTCTGCTGGAAGTTTCTCTGACTGTACATTAACGCATTTAATTGTGCGTGATGATGGTCTCTTAAAAGTTGAAATACGAGTAAAATAGTATTGTTTAAAATAACGGATGTTTAAAAAGTCTATTTTGGAGACAATTACAGGGCGCTTTCAACATTCATAAATTGACTCATTGGGGAGCGCTAGCGGCAATTACTCGTCGATCATTATGAATCACATTCGACCCGTAATACTTGAATGTGCACTCTTTGATAAATGAGTTGGAACCAAAAAAAAAAATATATACACCGGGTGCGGTCTAATGTTTGGGGTCCTAATATTTCATTCTTTCCCGCTCATGCTATGCTTCGTTTTTTTTTTGAAAACAAAATCTCAAAACTACGTTTTGTCCTCTAATAACGTTTTGTCGTGAATTAATAATGCCGGAGGGTTGGTTATAAGGTCTTTAGGGAAAAATATTCGAATTTTTAAGAGAATTGTACAGAGATGCATGGAAAATTACGAGATATCTCCGTATTAACCCTAATGTTTCATCGCCTACGCACTGCGGTCTAATGGTTCCATTTCTAAAACTATTTTGTGAAATTTTATAGCATATCCGCGGATATCCAGTTGTATATAGCTGCTGCGAAAATTATAGTGTATTACTCATGAATTCGACACAAACCCCAAAAATAGTAATTAGGTCAAATGAGTATTGCGTCGAATTCATCATAATCCCTTGTAGTAAAATCCTGGTTAAAATAATTAGCTTACCTTATTTCAATTATTTCTCTAATTATAATTTTTCATCACTGAAGTAAAACTGATATTATAAAAAGGCTATCTGTAATCAAAATGTGGCTCCTGAAGTCAAAATTAAGTGTGACCATTTATCGCAGACACCTCTATAATCACACGCCGAGCGTAACGGTTTTTAGTTTAAACAAATGTAAGACAAAAAAATCAATATCAAATTTATGTTGAACGTTGTGGTCACACTTGACCAATTTTAAAAAGTAAATAATCGAAGAAATTGGCAAACAAAGGTGACTCAATTTATGTGTATGGCTAAATTTTGGCGGATAAACTCGATATATTTGTAATTGGACGCCGTGGACATGATTCATGGGAAAATACTAAATAATGAAATTCATCCTGAAACACTACAGGGGGTCTGGTTATAAGTTCAAGCCCCAAAAAATGACTTGACCTAAATGCACTCCAAAAAAATGACTTGACCTTAGTGCAACAAAAAAATACAAAAAGATATCCTTAAGGATAAGTGCCAAAAAGAGGACTTGACCTTATAACGGCCACTTCTTGTGACCTTATAAACAGACCCCATACATTGTACAATCTAACAATATATTTTCATTGAACGAAAAAACGGCATCGAAATTTAAGCTTTTTTGGATGGTCTCCGAAATAACAGGGCAAAACGGAAAATGGCGAAACCGAAAAATGACAAAAACAGTGAAAAATCCGGAACTTTTATTTTCGATAAAATATATGTTTTCAGATTTCGACTTTTTCCACTTTCGCCGTATTCCTTTTTCCCGTTTTCAGGTTTTGCCCAAATTAGGCTGTGTAAGTTCTTTGTGGTCAATATTGAATGTGACTAAATTAAAGGGCATTTTTGCGATACTTCTGAAAGTCTAAAGCAAAAAATAAATTTATAAATCCGAAAATCATAACTTTATACGAAAAAAGTTTCAAACTTTGTTTGCCAGAATATTTCCCACAGATATGTTTCTGTCACGAACATCATGGACCATGATGCACATTTTTGAAGCAACCTTACTTGACACCAAAATTTTAACACGCTTTCTCTAAATTCGTGTTAAAAAGTTTCGCTGCGGAACTGATTGATTCATGGTAGTTCCGCAGCGAAAATTTTTTAACACCAATTTAGAGAAACCGTGTTAAAATTTTGGTGTCAACTAGGTTCTGCTTCAAAAAATGCGCGGTCTCATCTAATTTTACGATATTGATTGGAAAAAAGTGCGTTGCTCTGACAAAACACGGATTATAAATAATTTATAGCAACGTACGTTTTTTAACTCGTGCGTGCTCAATGGAGAATTTTGAATGCCGCCATCTGGGTGAATCAATGGTTGGCACTTGTGTCATTAGGCTTGTCATAAATGCGTCAGCGATTGAAATAAATGACGAAGACTGGTTGGTGCAATTCGTCTTTATTTCACAACTTAGTTCATGAACAACAACAAGACAGAAAATATTTAATTAGTGTGTGTCAACATGTAACCTGTTGCATATAGAACCTAAAGGGAATTCTTTAAAGACCCAATTGGGACTTAAACTCAAAGTCTTAATACGATAAGTTACATTTAAAGTATTTTGAACTCGAAATTTGGAACCAAACAATGTTTTTTGGTTCATGTGAATATCAAAACAATTTTAAGCGCCAAAAGCAGTTTTTTTTGCATATTTTTCCCTTATTTCGCCTACGCCCTGCGCAGTTATCAGGTACCCTACGCAATTATCAGGCACGTTTTTTTGTCGCGAAACCTGCCTGATAACTCCGCACCCGGTGTATATTATAAATATTCAGTGGCCGTGAGGTTAAAATTGTTTTTGATATTTACACGAAAAAACCTCGTGAGTTCAAAATGCAATAAAATTATATTTTATGCTTAGATTCGTAAAAAAACCATAAGATCCTTAGTCTGGTATTCAACGTCCTTAGTGCATCAAAAAGGATAAGACAAGATTTTATAGGAAAAAATGTGACATCATAGGCGATTCAAATGCGTCATCGGAGGCCAAAAATCTAAATAAGACATGATTGCTACTGATAAAAAAGACTTGACCTTATACTTGTTTTTTGCTGTTTTGGATAATGAACGCATTGTGACTGAGATAGTTAAGAAATACTTGAATTTCCAATACCCTAAGCAATAGCCTAAAGAACCGGTTATTTTAGGAATCGAAGTATTTTTATAGGACATTCATTCCATATAATTTATGAGAATATAAACGGCAAAAAACACGCAGTTTTTGTGATTGTAAGGAAAACTGATCAGATCAATATATTCGATTTAGAAATAAGACCCGTCATTTCGGTGATAAATGTCATTTTTTGTCAATACTGATTTTTGACGGTTAATCAGACGGACAGTTCTATATCAAATTTTAGTGTCTCAGGGTTGTCAGAGATTGCTATAAAAATTATATCTAAAATACCATAATATAGTATATTATATAGTATAATATAGTATATTATATATTAAATATACTAGATATAATTTTTCAATTAGAAGGTTATTTGTGGTCAATATCAGATCATTTTTTGACATATTTGTCCGGAAAATTCAGGCTCTGAAGTTCCGTGAATTTTTACGGAAAAAACTATGTTCTCAAAAAAACATAGTTCACATTATAGGGTGTTGTTCTCCTAAAAAAAGAACAAGCAAATAATTGGCGGCATAATCAGATAAAAATACATATTTTTATTTTCAAGTGAAAAATCAAGAAAACGTTTTCAGGTTATCCGGATTAATAGTAATTTGTTCTCAAAATTACACAGGGTGCGCCATTAGCACGTTTAAATATGATTACAGGTCAAGCCCAAAAAAACTAACCATCCGAAAAAATTTTCCACAATAAGACTTTAGTGTTGAGAAAAAGTTCAAAAAGACATGATTTTATAGAAAAAAAAGCATCTCAAAAAACTGATTTGGCCTTAGTGCAAAAAAACTGACTTGACCTTATAACGGCCTTACGTTATGACCGTATAACCAGACCCCTGTATATTCTTTAATTTTCCAAAACTACTTACAAGAACTGAATTTGAATATCTATCACTCTTGAAAGTTTAGCAAAGATTAAACGAAATACACTACTACAACATAGAAGAGTACATCACTCCTTGCGTTAACGATTTAAAAATACAAACCAAACGATAAAAAAACAACATCAACAGTATTTGAAAAATAAGCGAAAGATACAAGTCCAACAGAAAGTCAACCGATAGCTTATATATTATACATAGATTTGTTAGCAATATGTGGACTTTTAAATAGTGAATTGCAGTATGAATATTAATTTTTTTATTTGGCTTGAAAAATTTACATCTAACTGCATAAACCAGTTATAAAAATATTGAATCAATGAATCCTTTCTTATTACCATAAGTTCTAAAAACGGAGTGGTCAAGATTACATTGCCAGCAATAAATTTATCGGTTCACTAACAGCTAGTGTTTTAAAATTCGCCCCTAGGGGTTAAAATTAGGGAGCCCTGTAATGTGATTTTTTTATCATGTTCGATTATGTCACATAATAATTTATGTGGTACTTATTATTTTTACTATTTTGTATATTTGGAGGCCCTCGAATTACCGGAATTCCGTTACCCGAGTTTTACCCGACTTTTTAAGCCTGAAAATCGTTGTCCAACCCGTGGGTAAAATTCGGGTTGGAATCCGAGTGCCGACCTCTGGTTGGGACACCCTACTAACAGATACAGTCCTTAACCATTTATCGGACGTTTTCGGTTCTCGAAAATAGCGTCCGATAAATGAGCATCGTCACAAAAGAGGTCATTTTTTTATTAGAATGACCCCATTTTGGCCAAAAAAGCGTCCGATAAATGAGTAAGCGTCCGATAAATGAGCGTCCGATAAATGGTTAAGGACTGTATATGCAAAAATACGTAAAATCCTTTTCTTATAATTTAAGTGAGCAAAATGAGATTAAAATTAGGTCTGTCGAAATGAAATCACTTATATAAAATTGAACCCTTCTTTGTTTCTTAGCATACGTTCAACAAAACAAAAACCTAATGATATTGATGCATGTCTTTCAAAAAACTGACAAAAATTATTCAGAATTTAGAAAGCGCAAATCGTTTTTGGTCGATTAATATTACTCAAAGCGTGACCAAAAACGTGGAACTTCGAATATTTCAAAAGAAAATCGACTAAGGTCTAAACAAATACGTTCGTTTGGATAAAGACGTTTTTCGGTAAATATAAGGGCTTGTATTTTTTGCGCTGATGCCTTAAATGTCATTTGAAAATTATGAAATATTTAAAAATCTATTAGCAAAGATTCCAGAAATTAAAATTCTGAAATTGCTCAATTGTAAATATTTCATAATAGACATAAATAACGTTTAAGACGGCAACGCACAAATACAAGCCCTTATATTTTCCGAAAAACAGCCTTTACCCAAACGAACGTATTTGTTTAGGCGAAAGTCGATTTTCTGGAGAAAAATATAATAAGTTCCACGTTTTAATTAGTCACGCTTTGAATATTATTTTTGCAACAAAAAAAAACATATTTTTATGTGTTTCTTACACATCTCTCTGATTGAATTAAAGTTTTATTGGGTTTTTATAGATTCTGGTCGATTTTTTGGTATTAATTATAATCTGCTGAAAAAGATCGAATTTCCTATCAAATTCCCATTTAAACCAAAATCGAATTATGATAAATAATTATAAATGCTGAAACAAAGTATTAATAATTCACACAAACACCACTGCACTTACAATGTTTCAACGTTTAAAATAAATTATTCAAATGACAAATATTGATATAAAACTAGATACATATTATATGCCATGTGTACGATTAACCCGCGATCATGTTAGTCAGAATATTTTGCGTGAGCACATATGGTGCCAAATGAGGGTCGAACGTTTCGTTTTCTTTATGCTAAACTTTTAGCATAAATAAATCGAAACTTCGACCCTTATTTGGCACCTTATTGGCCCATGCACAACATTCTGACTTACATGATCGCCAGTTAATCGTACACATTATAAAATGTATTATTATAATCAACCGCAAAATGACCAAGTTATTTGTTACGGTAACGGGGCTTCGTGTTTTTTTTAAATAACCCTTATTATGGGGGAAACTCATAACGTTATATTCTCAATTAGTCTCTTGGCAAAGGGTAGTGTATACCATTTAATCGTTAAATTTTAATACCAACTAAAATAAAACTCAATATTTTTTTTTCTTTGTAGAATGCAGGGGCTAAAACCACTTCCCTTTTCTTAGTTACCGACAAAACAAATAGCCAAAAGATAGTTAACCGTCAAAATTATTGCGTTCAAGGTCAATTCAATTTAGGGGTTCTTTCGTATGTCTTTTCTTCGACATCGACCGGCTTATCCGACGAGATCATTCATCGATCGCCAAAAACACAAACTCAGATGCAGAATTACATATTTATATATTTCAAAAAAACATTTATAATACTTAAATTCCCAAGATACTCTCTTATAATTACTTTAAAATTATAAACCTGGTATCGTTTTTTTTCTTTTTTTTTATTAATCAATGTGAAAACCACCTCGATTCAGATTTATGTATTTTCTGACAAGAAAACAATCGAACCAAATTAAAGTTTAAAACTAAATATGTGTCGAATTTTTCTATTGTTTTCTCCAAATGGAAGATTTCCCATTATCCATCTGGAAGCAAAAAACAAAAAAAAATGAATCCAGAAGGAAAACGAATTCAACTTTTGACTGAAGTTAGATTAATTAATTCGATATGTTAATTAAAATATATTATAATCGATTGTTGGCAAAAAAGTATGCTCTCTCAAAAACTTTCCATCTGAAAATACTTTTTTTTTCTTTAAAATTAATTTTCAATGTGATTAGGTCTTACAAATCTCGTTATTCGTCAAATCTACAATATTCGACATTTTAATGGTTATTAATGGAACATTTAGGATTGAAATAATTACGGTAATTTGGTCCAGTATGACTCATATTTAAAATGGATTCCGGGAATTTTAAATCTTGAAGTGTACCTGAGAAACGGATGAAGCTTCGTATTTGGCTATTGTGGGCCAATTTCTCGGTCAATTTCACAAAACTTCATTTTTTTGACCAGATTATCGGATGCCCCGTCATCGATTACGTATAAATCAGTACTGTTATTTATAAAATTGACCAATAAAATTTTCGTCATTTTTTTCGGAATTTATTGTAAAGCCAATGGTCCCGTAAAGGACTAAAATCCTCAGTGTTACCGCATTGTATCCGGTTTAATACTGAGACAAAATGTTATGTTTGATGCTAAAAGACAGCTAATAATCTGTTCTAGAGTCTGAATGGCTTACATAAGGTAGATATTTTATGAAAGATAATCGCCAAAAATACCCTAGACAACATTGGTGGTTTTTATTTTAGTTTGCACCGATTTTGCTATTGATTTCTCGACTTTAAAAAATAGGGTACGAAAAAAATTTAAAAACTCAAAATGTAGGTAAACCCCTTTTCTAGTTCACTACGTCGCCCGATTTGAAAATTTTAACTCCTGGAACGCCTGAGGTTNATCTAACGCTCTTCAGGGGTTAAAAATGAAAAATCGAGCGACGTAGTGAACTAGAAGACATCTTAATCTTTACTTGGATTTTTCAAATTTTTTCCGTAGCCTATTTTTAAAGGTAGAAAAATCAATAGCAAAATTGGTGCAAACTAAAATAAAAACCACCATTGCTTTATTTCCAAACAAGATCCTGCTAAGCAAATAAATTTGTATTCGCCCAGCATATTTGGAATTAAAGGAATACCGTCTAGACTATTAGGACGATTATCTTACACAAAATATATGCCTTATATAACCCATTTAGACTATAGAACATATTATTAACTGTCTTTTCTTCAGTTTTTATTTGTTTCCAATTAAAAACGCAGATTTTAGCATTAAACGCAAAATTTTGTCTCAGACGTACTTAAACCGGATACAATGCGGTAACATTGAGAGCTTTAGTCCTTTACGGGCAATTTATCGGTGACGGGTCAAGATATTCCCTTTAATATTGAGTACCCACTTACTGAACTCTTCGAAGGTCCAATGTGATTTCCCACCGACAATAAATAAGTTTACCCAATCAATGATTTTGTATACATCAACCTAAGTAAGTTGACAATCTTCAAGTAAGTTAACTCTCAGGGGGAAGGAGTTTTTGGGAACCCGTAGGGGGAAAATGTGTGTAAATTAACACGCACTTAAAAAATTCACAATAATTTGCAATAATTCAAAAAAATACTGGTAAAGCCAAATTGTAGAGCTCGTCAAACTACGTCGATCTGACTATTACAGAAGTTGATTTGGGCCACCAGGGCCCCCTAGAGAGCTGTTTGAAATCTCCAACTTTTTTTCGAAAAGTTGAGGGGGTCAGCAATACTCGTTTTGAACTACGGGGCCTCCATATGCCTTAAATCGACGAAAAACAAGTCGTGGGTTTATATACACGCACTTCCCCCTGGGAGTTAACAGTTTTTCTACATTTTTCAACACTTACGCCTACGCGCTACTCAACTAAGTTAACAATCTTCAAAAAAGTTATAACTTTTTTCACTTTAATTCTGTTAACTTACTTAGGTAGGGGTGTAATATTTATCATAAATTACAACGGTGTACACCGAAGACTTGTCGTAAATGCGAACGGAATATATACCGTGTATTTTACTAACAATTGTGAGTCAAAAATCGCGTCTTTTGTCTCCTTATTTGAGTGTCAATAATCTGAATATACATTTCTGAGAAGTCGTATACTCCTTATAGAATTATTTATCTCGCATTATTCCGTATTGTCAATACGGTATTGACATATTTAGTCTTAACACAATATGTTAAAGTGTGAATTAAAACATTTACGAAATTCAGCCCTTTTTAACCGATTATTCACCCGAAGGTATTTTCAAATTCACGGGCCAATCAAATCACCGTATATTGCCGAGCGTTAAATGGCATGGCCAGGCAGCCATGCAAAGCGGTTTTAAAATATTCGGAAAAATTTGATAGGGGCGCTCAAAAAATCTCGTAATTAATTCAATAATAGTTAGCGACATATTCATTATTGTAACATACAGTCATTTCTCTCAATACGAACGCACTCAATACAGACGCTTTATTACAATTCACCCCAATACGGACGCTATTTTAGATAATCAAAAACGTCCGTATTGGTAAGTAAGGACTGTAATTTTTATTTTCTAATTTTCGATATTAATTCCAGTTTGGGTAAAAAATCCGACAGAAAAAAATATTATACTAAACGCCTTACTCTACGAACTGTTTCGGTCCCTGAATATTTCACGAAATCTTAAATTTGATTATCCAACGGGTTAATAGATAATACACACCACCTAACCAGTTATCTTGGCAACTGTTCCGCTCAAATTTGATCAAAAAGTATTTAGTAATTGAACTTTGTCACGATTATTGGGTAGGGTGTTGCGTACGATAATAGAAAATCGCGATACATTTCGGCCCAAAAAGTGTAAAGATAACTGGTTAGGGGTATTTATTAGATATTTTTCTTACTACACAAACTGAATAATCTTCGTCGACCTCGATTTCTCCCAGAAAATAGTATTTTTAAAAATTTGAATATTTCTCTTTGTTGATCTCTTTATAAACTACAAAATAACAATTTCCATCAAGTTCAGCATCTCTCATTTCGTTTCATTTATTTATAGTAAACCAAATTTTAACCATTTTTCAGAGTAAAAAAAAAATGCGCAAAAAAAATCAAAATGTCTCATTTTACGCAAGACTTGTTTCGATAAATAATATAATTTGATTCGACCATTTTCATTTTTTCCCCTCGCTCGAGGGCGCTTTTTTTTCGAGCTAAATGAAGAAAAAAGGAAAAAGAAATGATTCATTGTCACGTTTAATTTGCCGCCTTCTGATTGGCCAAATCGCCCTCGCTCACAAAACAACTTTCCCAAATTGAAAACAGCCGAAGAAAAAGAAAGAAAAAAAGTGCTGACGAAGATAAATTTATTTTTTTTTTTCGATTTTGATTTTACGATCTCGGATTTTGTCGACGAATAAAAAACCAGCTAGTGTTCTAGATTTTACGAGAGAAAAACATAAGAGATGTTTAACCAACGCGGATTTGATCATTTCAACCAGATTAACGACATGGCAAGGAACCGTTTGAGAATATGTTGTTTATGTTTATTTTATGTTTTAAACGATTGGATATATTGGAGAATGGACGAAAATGTTTAGAGAAACACATAAGGAAATTTGGGGAAAATAGTTTAAGGACGGGACATAGGCGTTTACAAACTTGTATCGCCAGGAAAGTTCGAACAGCGGAATTTATTAATAATGATTTGAATCGTCTTTTTTTATAAATTACAGATAAATGTTCCGGTATTTTATTGATTGAGTTTGTTGGCGAATAACTCGGGTCACATACCACACACAGAGCGTTGAACTTGACCAAAATCTAAGTTTCAAACTCGAACTTGTCTTACAATTTTCAAGATTTCAGATTTGTTTTTTAAGGGGGTTACAACACCTCAAATTCTCGAAAAAAA
>SCLG01001254.1:0-12966 GCA_004367875.1 Oikopleura albicans
TTGTCCAAGTCGGAAAAGCTACCGTAAGTAATTTAGGATAAACATACACTTGAATTATATGTTTTTTGTTGTTGTAACAATTCGTAGCGAGTTTAGCATAGTAAACAGAAGAAAACTAACGAGAAAATCTAGAAAATGTTCATTACTTTGGGCGTTTGGGGGGCTTTTTGAAGTAAAAAATTTCGGAATCCGAAACATACACTGTGCAGTTATCATACAAGAATAGCCAACGCTATAATTTTCGTTCAATCCATTCATGGAGGTTTTGTCTAACAACTTCAATAAGTTTGAAAATTTTGGCTGCTTTATACCGGTTGAGTTTCATGAAAATCGGCCAAGCGTTTCTACGTATAACGTGTCGGCATATTTTAAGATGATATAAGGACTAATTTCCCCATTTTTATTTTGAACTAGGGTGTCCCTCCTTTCTCCCCTCTTTTATAAAATTATAAAGAGGGGAGAAAGGAGGGCACCCCAGTTCAAAATACAAAGGGAAAAATTGGTCTTTATATCATTTTAAAATATGCCGAGACCGTATACAGTGTACTAGAAACGCTCGGCCGATTTTCATGAAATTCAACCGGTAGTAATTAATCGGAACTATTAGACACAGCGTCGCGGATTTCGTTGTATGTAACTTTGTTCCCTGGGCACAATATAATAAGTAACCGACTGTCTCAAAACCCACGCAAAACCTCACAAATAGCATAGAACAGTAGTTACAGTTGTATCATATTTTTGAGATTTTACGCCTACACA
The DNA here is from genome assembly GCA_004367875.1 of Oikopleura albicans. NCBI lineage: Eukaryota > Metazoa > Chordata > Appendicularia > Copelata > Oikopleuridae > Oikopleura > Oikopleura albicans. The sequence goes on from SCLG01001254.1 coordinate 760, forward strand.
GTGTAATTTATTATGTAGTTTGTTTTAACCTCGTGTATTATGCAAATGTAGGATCACTACCTGTTTTGGCGGTATATAATACCAAAATCGAATTATGATAACGGTGTTTTGGACTTATTGGGCCCTAAAATATATAATTTTTGAGATTTAAAAGGAATCAAAAAATAATATAACGTCAGTTGTTCATGAAACTGATGAGTTTGAAAAACAATAATAAGCCGCGTTGTGACTTTCAATAAATAACAGCTCGTTTTTATAAAAAAATATTCAGCACAAGCAATCCAGTCGCAATGTTTTTAATTTGTTTCAAACTCGTCAATTTCATGAAAAAACTACGTTTCATTTACAGGAGCCTCCAACGCCCTCGAATTAATCGATTTTACAATATTTTTGAGTAGAGCACGATGCTTGAGAATGGAATCCGACGTCCTTCTCAAATCAGCACGAAATCGAATCACAAATTTGGTGATAATTTGCATTTTCGAAACACCCAGGCGGGTCACGTGAACCACGGGTTTTCCGAAATGGTAAAGTCCACCCAAAATTACCGGTGACTCATCTTTTATTTAACATCTTCTAACCGTCATCGATAAAATTGGTATGCTTTTAGTTTGCTGTTGGTAACATCTTTACCAGTTAGCATTGGTATAAAGTGCATTTTTACAAAGTTAAATTGCACTTTATACAGTTTGTACCAGTTATTGTTGCTTATACCAATTATCATCATGTATCCAAATAATCACTAATAAACACTATTGATTCTCCACTAATGATCACTATTGATCCAATACTAATAACCACTATTGATCTACTACCGGTTGAGTTTCATGAAAATCGGCCGATCGCTTCTAGTATACCGTGTCGGCATATTATGAGATGAAATAAAGACCAATTTCCCTTTTTTTTATTTTGAACTGGGGTGTCCCCCTTTCGCCCATCTCTATGAATGCCGTATTTATAAAGAGGGGAGAAAGTAGGGGCACCCAAGTTCCAAATAAAAAGGGGAAAATTGGTCTTTATCTAATCGAAAAATATGCCGACACGGTATACTAGAAAAGCTCGGCCGATTTTCATGAAACTTAACTGGTATGCAATTTTCATGAGACCAAACCAGTATTAATCACCACTATTGATGCACCACTAATCAACACTATTGATCCACCACTAATAAAAGACACTTTTTATAACCACTAATAACTTATTAGCACTATTTCATATACAATTTTGCACGAAGTTCAGTAACTACAAGGCTCGGCATAAATAAATATGGAGCAGTTCTTTTGGAGCTGATGAATAAGATTCTCGCCATTTAAATTCAAACAGCATTTTCCAAATAAAAACAAAAAAGAGTTGATTTTGTTGTGAAAACGCCAATAAAGAAGACTCTTTCATACTTATTTTTATTAAAATTGATACAACCCCTGCGCTGTTATCTTGTCACCCGTTATCTTGCAGATTTTTTTAGGCCAATTTTCCTGGAATCCCTATCTTTATGTGTTAAGCCCTGCGCTGTTATCTTGCAGATGTCCCCGTTCGCTCTTTTATCTTGCGGATTTTTTTCATACGATAGTTGCAAGATAACAGCGCAGGGGGTGTAACACTTGATCTCTCTTATCGGTTAATTCAGCTCAGTTATTTTCACCATAAAACAAAAGCTGTTTGAAATTAGATGACGAGAACTTTACAAATATTTTGCATTAAGCAGTCAATTAAATTTAGCCCAGCACTTGTCAGTTCTATTTCATTCTTACTAAAATGTGTGCCTTTAGAAGGAAAGCCCAACGCTGAGTCGCAAAGATGAGGATGATGAGCGGCCAGGGGTTAATGAGAAAGAAATCCGTTCAAGAAAGTTGTTTGTCGAAACGCCAATTGTCGGTAATAGTAACGTTTGAAACACTTCATACTGCATTCTTATTAGGGTGTCCGCGAGTTAAAGTGTAATTACGGAAATTTAAATAGCTAAGCCACCACTTCATTTCGAAAAAACGTCAAAAAGGAGAAAATATAAAGTACCAATATTATCCCAAATTAAGCTAGTTTTACCTAAAAATTACGGATGAAAAATTTATCACCAATAATTTCGGATTGGCAATTCTATGAAATGAACTGGCGCCTTTTATTTTTATCGTGGACACGCTAATTTTTATTTTGCACTTAATATACAACGCACTTAATGGCGCAGGTTGCTCAGCATTCTGCACCCTTAGTGTGAATCGGTGTTACCATGTAATCCTAATATATTATTAAAATACCGTATGTCTATGCATCAATCGTCGTGATGAAACTCAAATAGGGTTACATATTGTTACAAGTTTCCTTGAACTACTACAATTGATGCGCAGGCATACGGTATTAATTGTGTTTATGTCCCAAACTGCTAAAAATCCGACGTCTACGGGTTAAAAATATATATCTGTCTTCAAGAGGTGCCTTTTCCTAAATAATATTCAAATATTAGAATAAATATTATTTAAAAATCGACTATTGTTTGTTGATTTCGTTGATAGATTGGTGAAGCTTGGGCACAGGGGTGATTTGGAAGGTTTAATTTTGCACAAATATGGCGTGAAAATTGCGGGTGTAATTTTACCTTAAGTTTACGGGCCGTAATATCACAGGCCAATTTTCACAGGTAGTAAAAATTCCCATTAATTGCTCAAACAAATTTCGCCAGGTAATTGTAGTGATAAAAGATTGGTGAGTATAGTACTCAGCTTTCGACATGAAAACCCGGCGTTTTGTCAAAGGTATTTTCAGTCAAAATCTGAGTATTTGTGAAGTTGTGTTTGTTGTAGGTAGATAGCAATTTTGTATCAGGGCTGGAAATTACTACAGGACGGCTCTCCATAGGATGGTATTTTCGTCTCGAAAAAAAGCTGGCTGATATTTATAAATATTATATATATTATTATATATTATTAAAATATTTTGAAATTGAAAATGCTTTCGAATTGACTTTAGTTTTCAAAGTCAATTTTCGGAATTTCGTTTCGTCGAAATTTCTGTGCTGGAATTGGGGGGTTTTCCGGACGATGTCGCCACATAGAGTAAAAAAGTAACAAAAATTGTCCAGAATTAATATTTTCAAAACACCAGGTGGCGCAGCTTTGGCGGAGTTGGAAAAGTGTTTAACAGCGGACACGGATGTCTAAATTTTGAAAGAGGAACTTGTTTTACAACTGACTTATTTATTATTTCAAACAATCAGTATTTGCCAAAAATATACTCAAACAGTTGACTGTTATCGAATATTTTATTTCGCAACCTGCTATCGTAAAGTAACCCCCTCAGGGGGTCCCCCTGCCCGTTATCTGGCCGGATTTTCCGCCTGTTCCTTTATCTGGCGGAAAGTTTGAGAAATAATTTTGCAGGAACTCCTATCTTTAGATGTTAAGCACTGCGCCGTTATCTAGGCATTATTACGCAAAATGTAGGCCAGATAACGGCGCAGAGGGTGTATACGATAATTTGTGACAATTTTGCAAAAATCGTACGGTATATTTGGGCGGGCTCCCAAATCGCTTCGCGGGGCTGCTCTGTTATGGGACTGGTTACACGCGAGCTCACATTTACGCTTCGCGGGCTATGTTTTTTCCAACCTACCGGTTGAGTTTCATGAAAATCGGCCGAGCGTTTCTAGTATACCGTGTCGGCATATTTTAAGATGATATAAAGACCAATTTTCTCCCTTTTTATTATGAACTTGGGTGCTCTCCTTTGTCCCCTCTTTATATATGCGACATTTATAAAGAGGGGAGAAAGGAAAGGCACCACAGTTCCAAATAAAAGGTGGAAAGTTGGTCTTGATATCATCTTAAAATATGCCGACACGGTATACTAGAAACGCTCGGCTGATTTTCATGAAACTCAACCGGTAGTAATCAGGACGTTTCTTGAAATTTAAACTTTTATTTTTGTTTAAATTAAGGGAGTAAGGACTGTAATTGAGGCAGTGTGATTTATTTCGTTTTTCTTCGTTTTCCGCCCAGAAATCTTTTTCTCCGGCGTTTGGGCTCCCTACTCGATTTTGGCTGTTGATGAATAATGTGGTCGTAAACTGCCGAAATTCCCCGGGCGGTTTCTTCCACCGCAGGTTTAATTTGGTCTTCGGGTAAAATGAAGTGGTATGTTCCTTTATCGCGCAATTCAAAAGTAAAAACTAAATCTATGCCGTGGCTGTGAGCCCAATCATCAGAGGCACCAGCTGCCGCCCACTTCGAAAATATATCGCTACCTTAATATATTTTGTCATCACTTCACCCGTTATGTTAACACTATAGGGCCCATAGTGTTAAGGCCTATAGTACAGGGTGAGGTAATATAGATGCTAAGCCGTGTTTGGTTCGCGAGTGGGCTGAGCGAATATAAGTCACCAAAAAACGGCTTAGAATCTATATTACCTCACCCTGTATAGGCTATAGTCTATAGGTCGACTACGACTGTTACTGGTGTGGAAAAAAGTGTCACCGAGAAATTTCGCTTGTGGGTTCAAAACAGACTGTACTGTACTCGATCGTATCTATTGTACGACCCACGTCAAGCTCGGTGACAAACTTACGACCCACACCAGTAACATAATTGAATTTTGTTAACATAATTTGGAAGAGTGTAGGAGGAAATATTGAAAAAAATTAATATTTCTTAACTCCTCGCTCTCGCTTTTAATCTTCGTTTTTGCGCTCCCGACATTGTCATATGGCACTGTTATTTGTAACTAAAGCGTCTAGCCGAATCGAATTATTCCAATAAGTCTGTATAAAACCAAAATGACGAGCTATACGGTATAGACTATACCATATTGGGACGCTCAGACTGCAGCGGTCACGCCAGAATAGCGTTACAAATCAAAGAAAAATTGCTCAAAGCCTTGCAGTCTGAGCGTCCCCATACGGTATATGTATTGGAATTATTAGACACGGACAAATACGCGTGTAATAAAACATAAAAGTATTCAAACTGGTAATTGGATGTCAATTTCCGGTTTATCGGAAATTAACTCTCAGGGGGAACGAATTTTTGGGAAACCGTAAGGGAAAAATGCGTGTAAATAAACACGCACTTAAAAAATCACAATAATTCACAATAATTCAAAAAAACTGGTAAATCCAAGTTGTAGAGCTCGTCAAACTACATCGATCTGACTATTCATAAATTGATTTGGGCCACTAGGGCCGCCTAGAGAGCTGTTTGAAATCTCCAACCTATGCAAAAAATAACACCGTCAATCGAATTTTCTCGAAAAGTTGAGGGGGGTCACCAATACCTGTTTTGCCCTACGGGGCCTCCATATGCCTTAAATCGACGAAAAAAACAGTTGCGTGTCTATTTACACGCACTTCCCCCTGTGAGTTAATCATAACCAAAAATAACTGCAATAGGCATATCAATCCAATACAAAAACCCGATTGATGATAACTCGGATCAATTTCAAAAGTGTCCGGAATTAAGACAGTAAAAAAGTACCTTGTNAAAAACGGCTTAGCATCTATATTACCTCACCATGTATAGGCTATAGACTATAGTCTATAGCCTATAGGTCGACTACGACTGTTACTGGTGTGAGGAAAAAAGTGTCACCGAGAAATTTCGCTTGTGGGTTCAAAACAGATTGTACTGTACTCGATCGTATCTATTGTACGACTTACGTCAAGCTCGGTGACAAACTTACGACCCACACCAGTAACATAATTGAATTTTGTTAACATAATTTGGAAGAGTGTAGGAAAAAATATTAAAAAAAAAATATTTCTTAACTCCTCGCTCCCGCTTTTAATCTTCGTTTTTGCGCTCCCGACAGTGCCATATGGCACTGCTATTTGTAACTAAAGCGTCAAGCCGTATCGAATTATTCCAATAAGTCTATAAAACCAAAATGACGAGCTATACGGTATAGACTATACCCTATTGGGACGCTCAGACTGCAGCGGTCACGTCAGAATAGCGTTACAACTCATAAAAAAATTGCTCAAAGCCTTGCAGTCTGAGCGTCCCCATACGGTATATGTATTGGAATTATTAGACACGGACAAATGTGCGTGTAATAAAACATATAAAACCTTTTACCTAAAGGTATTGAAACCGGTAATCGGATGTCAATTTCCGGTTTATCGGAAATAAATCATAACCAAAAACTACTCGGATCCATTTCGAGGTATTAGCTAAATAAATGACGATTCGGGAGCGCAGCAGTTAACTGGTCATTTTTTGAAATCAAAAGCGTCCGGAATTAAGACAGTAAAAAAGTACCTTGTCCATATTCCCACCCGTTGCCAATTCTGTTTGATATTTCTTTGCTTAGTTTCATCAATTCTTTGTAATTGTGGGGTTTTGTCGCGTTACGAGACCATGTATACGGAAAAATGATAACTTGAGAGTAAGAATGTATTGTCAAATATGCTTTTGGTTTGATGGCTAAAATGTAGGCGGATTGTGCCCGAGTTTCCGGTTCCGAAAATGCACTAGCACCTTGATATGTTGAGGAATAGCACCATTTGGAAGCACCAATCATAGAATCCCCTAACTCCCAGTGGGCATCATAATTACGATTTAAATCGACTCCAATCCCCCAACCAGAACCACAGCTGAGCATACTGGCACCTGATTCGTGCTGGGCAGACTCCGTTACCTATAATGATAAAAATGTTAAATATTTTATTTTTCGAATGTCAATAGTTTTTATTATCAGCTTAAACCGGTAATTTTAATCTTTTCTGTTCTGTTAACACCGGTAATTTTTGCATTTCAATTTTGAAAATCGGTAATTTTCGCGCTATTTATTTAAAACCGGTAATTTTTGCGCTATTTGTTGAAACCGATATTTTTGGTCCTTTTGGTTGTAAACCGGTTATTTTTGTCCTCTTGGTTGAGAACTGGTAGTTTTCCTAATTTTGGCTTATAAAAAGTCAATTTGTACAAAAATAAACGGTAATTTGTTTCAAAAAACCGGTAATTTTGTGTATCTTATTGGACATAAACCGGTAATTTTGTGTAGCTTAATTTGTTTAGTTAAAAACCGGTAATTTTGTCTATCTTATTGGACAAAAACCGGTATTTTTCGCTAAGCAAAAAACAGTAATATTTGTGTTTCGCTGTCATGATTTTATTGTCAATAGTCATTAGAAGATTGTTTTTAATTTTTCGTATGGTTCGCAATAAGCTTGAAAACCGGTCGTTTCCTTTCAAGTGTTCGTTATACACAAAGCCATTGTCATATAAAATGTCCGACAAAATTGTCAATTTATGAAAACTAAGAGACATTGTTCATTTTAGATACCAGTGTAATTACGTGGATGCCATATTGGACCAGTAAATTATAAAAATGAAAAATTAACGAGTTTTTAATGTATGGAATTTGGATGTTTGGTTTCTTTAACTTATTATTAAATTAGCACATGTCAATTATATACAATTAGTGTATTCATTAATTAATTAAAATTATATGTTCCAAAAAATGTAATAAAAGCATGTACATTATATGGTACAACCTATGATATGTGATAAACACATCCTGAGCAGTTATCGAGCCACTTTCGCTATGACGAAACGGTCTGATAAGCAGAGGTTGGGCACCAGGGTTAGTTCTAGGCATATAAAGGTACACCGGGTGCGCAGTTATCGGGCGGGTTGGCCCGCTCGTGCTGTTATCGGGCGGGGTTTTCCCCCAAAAACGTTTCACTTTTCCGCCTACGCCCTGCGCAGTTATCGGGCACCCTGAAAAGTTATTACGCCTTTGCAGTGCGCAGATACCTGGCCGCACAAATAGTGATACGAAAATTGTTTCATTTTCTCTAAAATATAAAATTAACGCCTATTTATATTATTATAATTATTTATTATTATTATTAATAATTATTTATTATATTATTATCGTGCGCCCGATCAAGGTTTTTTGTCGCGAAACCCGCCCGATAACTGCGTACCCGGTGTATATAATTTTTGATAAAAAAACGGCTGAAAATATCCATTGGTCAGGGTCAGAACCTTAGTGCTAGAAAAATGCTTGGATTGCCGGAATATACCGGAATACACCCAATATACCGGTATGATTATTCAATGTAACATGTACAAGTAACGCGCATTTGACCTGAAAGTGCACCAACTGAACGTAATAAACTAGATAATCGTAGTAATAATCGCCTTTTTCAAATTATGCATGTTTGATTTATTTAGCCTTTATTTTTGTTCATGTGAAGATTTTGATTGGCTCGCCATTTCTATTTTTTTTTATGTAGGTTTGAAGCAAACTATTTTTTAAGTGAGTATTTAGGATCATTGTAAAACTACTACGATCTAGTTGTTTACTACGTGTGACCTTACGTGTCTTACAACCGACAAATTGGTTAATTACCGGTTATTTTGTGACAAATGAGGAAACCTTGTGTAAAAACAAAAATGATAACCCGGGGGCAATTGTCTCGCATCAAAACGGTAATTGAAAACAAACGACAGGAGATGTATTTTTTTCAATAAAATCATTTTAACTTTTCCACATAACTCATTTTCATATTTGATAACATGATTTTAATTAATTCATTAGTTATATTTAATTGTGTTTAATTATGTTTAATTGAAAGGTGGTAATTTAGCACGAGCAATAAATGATGGGCCATCATATATCAACTGGCGGGAAAAACCAGATGTTTTGGGTTCGAGAAATTTACGAGTCCACACAATTTTTTCGTAATTTATTAATGTCCAAAATTGAAAATAAAAATTAAATTAATTAAATTGAATTTAATAATCAAATTTACCGGCAATTTTATTTGTCAACTGCTTGGTGTATTGGAAGTTATCTGGCCGGATGTTGAGCAAGGTGCGAACCATAGACGAAAAAAGTGCTCAAATATAACCGAATATTACCGAAAAAATTACCGATAACGAGCCAAAAAGTGTCGGACAAAAAATTCCACATTTCATTTTACTCCGACAATAACGCGACAGCTCCGCAAAAGTGGTGAAAAAATCGTTAATTGTGCATTGCAATGTGGCAAGTGATAAATCAAGTGCCCAATTTGAACACAGAAAACACGTGTGGTTTATTTTAAATAATTACACGCATATTGCTTGGAAAATATGAAAATTTCCGTATTTTTCGATTTTATTCCATTTGCTTGTCGACCGTAATTAAATCAAGGAATCAAAATGCGTATTTTTCATTATACCAGCATATTACTAAATTCAACTTAAAACACAACATTTGATAAAACAAAAATTTCACAAATAAACTTCTGAACTACGTCACCCATTTTGATTGACCGCGTTACTATAAAAACGCGACAGAACAAATATCAATTTCTTCCTTTTTTAAGCGGACAATTAGGTTGGAAGCGGCTGGCGGCGCTTCTAACCTAATATTTTCAAAAATATTTTAAAGAAACATAACGGTGCACCGCGGTGCCTGAACCCGTTGGATTGGCCATTTTTGGTAACCAAAAGTTCCAGCAAGGAAAAGCGACTGTACAACTCAACTGTTTCGTTAAATTCTTATAAATTCCTCTAGGACCAATAAATGTATTAATATTCAACAGGTACGGTGCTTGGGACACCGGGGGCTTTCGGATAAAATGGTATTAGAAGAATTTTTATTTATATTTTTTCCGAAAAACTTTTTCTTCGAAAAACGTTTTCATGCATTTTGGCCCAAAACGTGTTATTGCAGTTTATCGGAGAAAAAATCGGGGTGCCGAAATTTGACTAATTTGGACAAATATTTACTTTATCATTATTTGGATTTCTATTTTTCCGCCACATGCGATCCCCAAGGTTTGATCCCCAAGAAAATTTGTACCCGTCGGGGTTAAGCACGGGCATTATGTGCCATTCAACGCCGTTTCGTAAATACCCAAATTCAGACTTTGGATTGACGAGTTGGGCAACAAAATATTGACAGAAAGCATGAGAAATCCACTCTCGGGCATGAATTCCACAATCTATAAAAATTCGTGGTGGATTTTCGACGCCACTCGGTTCCTCCAAAATCAACACGAATAAATCACGATCTTCCCACGATTTGCCAATTACTTGCTGTTTTACAGGAAAAATACTTTTTAACTCTCAGGGGGAAGGAGTTTTCGGGAACCCGTAGGGGGAAAATGTGTGTGAATAAACACGCACTTAAAAAATTCGCAATAATTAAAAAAACTGGTCAAGCCACGTTGTAGAGCTCGTCAAATTACGTCGATCGGACTCTTCAGAAATTGATTTGGGCCACTTGGGCCCCCTAGAGAGCTGTTTGAAATCTTCAACCTACGCAAAAAACACCGTCAATCGAATTTTCTCGGAAAGCTGAGGGGCGGTCACCAATACCCGTTTTGCCCTAAGGGGCCTCCATATGCCTTAAATCGACGAAAAAACAAGTTGCGTGTCTATATACACGCACTTCCCCCTGGGAGTTAATCTACAAAAACCCCTTACACTTTAAGGGCTTACAGTGCGTCAAAGCAGTCGAATACGACACCACCTTTTTAAGCATTTCAGAATATGCAATAATTGCAATTTTTTAAAAAGCCCGGTATTTGAATGCTGTGACACACGGTATATATTTTTTTCCTGTCCCTTTTGAATGTGATTATCAGGATTATTGGTCATTTTTTCAGCCCATTTGATGATTTCATCCCATTCGTGGTAAACGTAGTAATTATAATTACTTTAGGGGTTATAACTTTTCTGAATTTTGATAAATGACAAAATTGTGCGTAGGCGAGAAAATAATGAGTTAACCTTCAAACACATATTGCGGAAGATTGTCCGCATTGGCATATAAAACGGGGTTTTTTGATGTTTTATTTTATTTAATGTAACGGCAGTAAAAACTAACATAGAATAATCGATTACAAAGTCGGAGAGCAAATAAAAATAAGAATTTTATTTCCCTAATGAATATTAACCCTAATGAAAATTAATAACTCATTTATTGGACCTAGAAAAGCTCAAAAAAGAGGTTTTTTTCAATTAATAGTTTTCATGCACATTTTTTTTTCTGTCATATTTTTCCCAAACTGTTTAGTAGTCAACGGTCCACTAGCCTGCAAACAATGAACCCCGTACGTCACCCGGTTAACCGTTTGTGAATTTGTGTTTTTGTGGTCAAATCGACCAAAAAGTGTCCAAGGCTGGTCGGAGAGCTTTTGAGAGTATGCTCATTGGATTCAGGACCATCGATTTGCTTTTAGTGAAAAATGACGTAGGTAGGAACACAAAGAGTGATGATGCGGACAATCTTCCGCATCTGTGTTCACGGAACTTTTTGAAATATGTGTTTGAAGGTTAAATGTTTCTCTTATCAACCCAGTTAGGACAATGATGAGGCACATAATTTTTTCAACAAAACGTTAAAAAACTCATAATGTAAGCGTTATATCAATACTTGAAAAAGTATGTACCGGTACCGTATACGAAAAAAAATATCATAAAATAAAAATATATTTGATTATATAGATAAAACCCACCTTATGGTTAGATTAAATAAATCAGTTCGTCTCATGTCTTTTGCAAAAACAAGTCCAGCCATTAAAATAATATTCACCATTATGTTTTTACTCCAAAAAATAAAGGTCTTTAAGTCGTTAATACTAGTACTATAGTGTGTGCTTTTAATTACTCATATATTATCACCAGGGTGTAACTATACCCAAAATAATCATTAGAAGCTTCATTTCCAAGAATTATTTATTTATCCCATGCTCAGAATTGTAACAGACGCGCGCTCATTAGGCCGTTTTCGCACGTTTTTTTCAGTTTTTTTCAAATAATGGACTTATTGTGCTTCATTTGATTTAAATTGAATGTAAATTGACGTCCGATTACCGGTTTTAATACTTTTATACTTGCACAAATAATTAGACACGGCCTGACCCTTTAGGTTAGAGCAGTCCCATGGGATCCCATATGAACTCCGAAATGAGAAGGCAATAACTTTATTATGGAATCGCACCACCGGACGCGGAACCCCACGCGAAACATGCGACGCTTGGTGTAGTAGCCTTGAGTTACAATTATTAATAGACTATTTATAAGAGTAAGTAGGTTCGGTGTAGTGCCCTGCACCTATTTGGAAAGTACACTACGCGTTTTCGATAATTTTAATTACTAATTGGACCGATGATTGGGCTGTTAACAAAATTTTATCATATTTTTTTAATCAAATATTTTAAAAATATATTCTAGTGCTAATTAATTATTAGGAATTTGATATTTTGGAGGATATAA
>SCLG01001255.1:0-12690 GCA_004367875.1 Oikopleura albicans
TCTTGTCATTGCATACGCCTCGGTCACTTATTTGTTACGTGGTAACTGAAGTTCAAAAAGAAACCAGCACCTGAAGAGAAAGTTTAACGGTTTGTATGAATCATGTCGAAAGCTATGAATGTTACGAGCTTGTTGTCCGCTATGGAAACAAGCAATGTTACGTTAAGTCAGATAACCACGAGGGAAATGCTAATGAGCAAATTAAATGCTTTTAAAGCGGCAATCGGTGCCGACTCGGAAGTCGACAGTAACCTTATCACCAAAGTCAGGTGGGTTTGGTCTACGTCTAAGGCAAATAGCGCAGACGTTTACAGTGTCGATGAGAGTTTCGGTTATCCGGCCACTTATTTAGAGCTTGAGGGCATGGTCACAAAAGGGGTTCTTCCTAATGTTGAAAAATCGGATAAAGCGTATTTGACTTTCCTAACGAGGGGAGAGTACAAGATTGAAAGTAAAGATTGGGTAAAATATGAGTCTGACAGTACGGGTACAGCCGCGTGGGGTTCGAATTTTTTTCGCAAACGTAAAGGGTCAAGCGAAAAAAAAGTTCCAGCCATAAGGTGGAGGATGACAGCCAGAAAGTCCCGGGAGGTCCTAAGTTTGTTCCTTAAAGACAAATTCATCTTTAATGAATTTATGAAAGGCAAATTTGCGGACTGGAACACATTTGTCGCTCGACTACACGTTTTTTGTAAATTAGACGAATTTAACGTCGAATACACGCGCTTTACTGTATTAAAAAAACAGCTACATGAAATTACCCAATCGGCCAGCAATTACCGAGTGAAATATGCAGAATTGGTCGACGCGATGGAGTCGCATTTGATAACTGCGTCGGCGGACGTGGTACACGGCGATTGGCCGGGCGAAAGTTTAACCTTCAAGGGCCCGGAAAGTATAACTCCACTGGTCGCATCGATTGCATCGGCACTTGCAAGCTGGAACATTCCTATGAAGGATATAATAAAGATGGAAGACAAATTCATCGAAAAATATGATGACATTAAACCCGAAACTTTCGCGGCCAAGCGTGCCATTTGGCACGAATCCATGGGTAAGCTAGAAAGTACGAAAGTTTCGGGAGGAGTTAATGAAGTTAGAGTGGCGGCCATAAACGAATGTGATGAGGAGTCCCTTGACGATATAGTGCTAGAGCAGATTGAAAATGTGCTCGCTATCCGTAATAAGCGTTTTCCAGAAAAAAAAACCTTTAATCCTAAAAATGCGGGTCGTTTTCAAAAAGTAAAAACCGCGATGGGATTTAAAAATGAAACCGGACAGCGTTATGCACGTCAAGATAAAGGGGGTGGGGATAAACAGAAACGAAAATACCTGCCGTGGCCCCAACGGCAATGTGATTTTTGTATTCGGGATTATCCTAACAAGCCTGTTCACATTCGTGCGGATTGTCCATTTAAGGACAAGGTGCGCCCAAGAGTTAATGTGGTCGATAATCGGGAATTCGACCAAATGTCGATTTTGGCCGATAACTTGCGTAATGAGTTAGATGTGTCCATGGTCACCGAATGACTAGGCCGGGACTTGTGCAGCACAGATATGAACCATATTTTTCATGTAAAAACTCCTGAGACAAAATATGTCCCGTCTGTAGACGGTAAAGCAGAGGGTATGTTGGGTAAAACGTACAACGTACCCGTTTCAATTTTGTTAGATTCAGGTGCCGGGATAAGTGTCATACATGAGTCTTTGCTGGAAAAAATATGTCATAAAGTGCGACAAGTCGAGAACAAAATGTTCTTCGCGGCGAATGGTCAAAGTTTGGGAACGGGCAAATTCGCTACGTTCAAGGTGGCGCTAAAGGGCGCAAATGGAAAAAAATGTCAAATCTTACTTCAAATGTACTGTTGGGCACGCCGGAGTTGGTCCGCTACAAGGTGGATTTGTCGTTTGGCGAGCAGCAGCTAAAGTTTACTACTTTAAATGTGAGTTTTTCAATGAAGAAAAAATGCTCGAAATTTAATGTCAAATCAATAAACGAAAAAGTGGCGGCGACGAATTATCCGGTGCAGAAAAAAGTTTCGCCAACAGTGTGCCCAGACGTAAGTGTTAAATTAGGCGCGACGGAAAAACGCGCGGAAAATGACCCGGACTCGCGCAGGGCGTATAAATTACGCATGGAAAAGTTACGCGCTGAAAGGTATGATCAGTTTACTCATCAAGATATTGAATTTGATGAGGAATTTTGTGCGGAAAATCCGGGCATTAAGGAAGAATGTAAAAAAATCTTTGAAGAATTCAAAGATAATTTTCGTAACGTAACTGGGGTTACGCACGATAAATACGCGGTGGACGCCGAAATTGAGGGCGATACTACGCCTACGCGTCAGGCTATGATAACTAGGTCACCGGAGGTCGCTAAGGCTATTAGTAATAACTGTGACGAGCTATATCAGGACGGTGTATTGGTGTTCCCAGATGAACACGGTGTGGTTCCGAAAAATACAATACCGACCATGGCGGTGAACAAAAAAAATGACAAAGGGGAAATTATTCCTTTAAATAGCGGCAAAATGCGGCTAATTACCGATTGTAGCAGACAGTTAAATAAAATAACTAAATTCCCGGCAATGGAGATAGATTCGCTCCAAGATGTTTTACGTTATGCTGCAATAGCGTCCGTACACAAATTTAAAATGAAATTTGACATCAGTAACGCGTTTCATCAGATTAAGCTGGCTAAGAGGTTATGGGGCTATTTCTGTATATTTCACCCCAGAATGGGGTTGATGTGCTACACTCGACTGGCCCAGGGCTGGTGTGGTAGTTTTGGACACGCACGGAACATTTTCACGCACATGTTTGATAAATTTCATGGCAAAATGTACCGTTTCATGGATGACGGATTTCTTTATGGGGAGTCGAGGGAGGACTTTTTAAAGACGTTACGTTTTTTTATGTATACTTGTCGATATTACGGTTTAAAATTGCGAGGGACCAAAATCAAGCTTTTTGAAAAAAAAATGAATTTTTTGGGCGCAAAAATCGAAAATGGCAAGATAAGCCCAAGCCCACACCATGTTATTAAGGCCAAAAATCAGAAGTATGAGGACATTAAAACGGTATCAGACCTTAGGGGTTACTTAGGTCTATGTGTAGCCTTGGCTAAACACATGCACCGGTCAACGGAAATCTTCAAACACCTACGCAAAATTACCGGTCAAGAGGGAAAAACGGTCATTAAATGGGATGAAAATGAGGGTTTTTTGATAAAAGAGTTTCATAAAACGCAAAAAGCTCTAGATGAGTTGGTTACATTAACCCCGTTTGACCGGAAAAAACCGGCATTTATTTTGGTAGACTCGTCTAAGGACGGTACCGGTGCGATTTTATATCAGAAAAACGATAAGGACGAAAATGTGGTAGTAGAGTTTTACTCCCGGCGTAGACCGGACGAGGAGCGTAAGACGCAGGCGTCTTCCTGTGCCTTAGAAACGGCGGGGATGTGCGGTGCGGTAACCTTTTGGAGGAGGTACCTGGAGGATCACCCGCACATCACTACCGTTTTTACGGACAGCAGGTCGCTTGAGGCGGTAGCAAGCCGTTTCGCGCAAAATTTGATACCGTCCGACGTTAAAATGATAAACGGATTTTTTGCAGGCTTACAGGGGTTAAAGCTACGGGTAAAATATATCCCCGGTAAGAGTATAAAAATTCAGGGAGTTGATATAATAAGTCGAGATTTATCTTTACCTGTATGTGATGGGCAGTGTGAAGTATGTAAGGCAGCTAGGATCCCAGTACAAGGCACGGCCACATTTGTTTTGAATGTTGCAAATTTCTGCGAGAACCTAAAGGTTAAATATCATTTACAAAATGATGTAGAATCGTCTAGGACGATTTTTGACGAAGTAAAAGGGGTTTGGGTGCAGAAACTGGTTAAGGGTGCCTTGGAGTGTGAGCATTTAATCGCGCCCATAAATACCGGAAATAGACCGGAAATGAATTTTTCGTTAGACGAGTTGTTGGGCTGCTCATGGTACTTGAGAGAGGCGCAGTCTAAGGTGAAAGCGCTCAAAGAAACGAGAAATATATTGAAAAAGGGCGAGAGCATACCGCCGAAAAAACCGCGTGTGACAACCCTGATACAGAAAAAAAAGGCATTTTTAAAGGAAGGGGTTGTAAAGTATAACCGGTTCTTGGGTACGGTAATACCCATACCGGTAGAAATGATGGACGTGGCGGTTGCAGCGGTACACAGGGAATATGGTTGCAAAAGCCCTACGCAAATGTTTCACGTATTTTCGAGACATTTTGAAAGTCCAAACGCGAAAAGTTTCATCGAGACCTACCTTAAAAGGTGTCAGAAATGCGTTTTGTTACGTAAAGAGTATGGCAGGCGCCAAAACGTGACAAAACGCATACCTACACCGGTTAAGGTAGGGGAACATATTTATGTGGACGAATTCACGCGTACGGACCGTAGGGGTGAGGAGCTAAAAATACTTTTTGCTACGGAAGGGTTATCAAGATTTGGGTTGTCTAAATTATATAAAGGCACTATTGATAGCGATAAATTTTGCCAATTTATGGCAACGGCAAGGGTTATATTAGCACCTCTACACAGGGCCAATGTCAAGGTAGTGTGTAGGTGTGACGCAGCGTTCGCCCACACATCGGCTGAAACAAAAAAAAAACTAGCGAATTACGGTATTCATGCTGAGTTTTATCAGTCAAGCTCTTTGAGCAAAAATATCATTCCGGAGCATGATGCCAGAATGGCTGTATTTTCGAAATTGTTAAATGTGAGTCTCAACAACCCACAAATGACCAATGATCAAGCGTTGGTGT
Source organism: Oikopleura albicans (assembly GCA_004367875.1). Lineage (NCBI taxonomy): Eukaryota > Metazoa > Chordata > Appendicularia > Copelata > Oikopleuridae > Oikopleura > Oikopleura albicans. Next base: position 4,810 of record SCLG01001255.1, read on the forward strand.
GGGCAAACTTGGTATATAATCAGTCCTTGACGAACCTGAACTGGGCCCCGGCGGAAATTCACACCAGTAGGAGGTTAGGCACGCAAGCGACATTGGCGGTTTCCAATCAGGAGTTGGTTGAGCGGGTCGATAAATGCAGGGCCAGAGCAAGGGAAACAGCAGACCGTGAAAAGCTAAGGAAAAAGAAAAAGGAAAAGTTAAAATTTCGTCCATGGGAGAACGTTTTTTTAAATTGTCCGGAGCAGCTCGAACAGCTGCGAAAAGAGTATGAGCTGCTACAGGTTTCGGACGTAGTAAAATTGAATGTCCCATTTGATAAGAACAATTTGAGTAGGTTGTACATAGTTAAGGGTATAGATTGGGCGTGTAGTAAATTCACGTGTCAAAAGTTGAACACGCCCCAAGGTAAAATATACCGGTACGACCTGTCATTAATAGATGTTGTTGTTTCCGATAAAATCCGCTCGGTTGGTGAACAAAACCGGAAACGACAACGTCTATTATTGGCATATGGGTTGTACGATCAAGGGTACGACCTAGTAGAAGTGCAAAATCAGAATGACTTAAAACCGGTAATATCGGATGAGTCCGGTATTTTTTCACCGGGCCCAGGTTTATCAGTTGCCCCGCCCACACCATTTTCCCCAGATTTGTTGATAATACCGGAATCGCCAGTTGAGCGCGAGTTGGATGCTGAACCGGTGGAAGCTTCCACACCAGAACCGGCCATAGAGGAACCGGTCAGTGAGGAAACGATACCGGAGCTCAACGACTCCGATTTAAATGAAACGGCGGACACGGTTATAATTTATAAAGACGGTCAACATTTATTGAGGCAAGAGGAAAATGTGATACCGACAGATGCTGGCACAGTAGGTGACGAGGTTACAGCGGGCGATAAAGCAATAGAGCCAGAAACGCCACCAGTGCAGCCAAGACGAAGCACGAGGAACGCCACCATCGATGCGGGCCAGCAGGGCTATTTTTCAAAATATTTAAATTATTTTTGAGTTTAAAGTTTTTTTTTGAAAAACCGGTACAATTAGTTGCAATTGGGTCAAGTAAGGATACCGGTTTCATTATATTATGAGGGTGATTTTTTTTATATTTACTGGTATGTTGCTAAAGTTAACTTTCGCGGGAAAAAAAAATAAGGTAACATTTTTTTTGTAGGATTCAGATTTTTTTTTGCTAAGACTGACTATAATCCACTTTTTAATTTTACGTCGAAAATTGAAACTAATGTGAGCTAGTTTTTTTTCTCCGGGTGCGAAAAGGTTAAGTCGTGAACGTGATTGTGTGTGTGCTTAGATATGAAAGCAGGCAAAAGGGAAAAAAGTGATAAAAACGAGCGTGTGTCCGATTTTCGAAAAAATATAGGCGGGTTGCTTACCCCAAGTTAGGAAAAATCGAAAACAGATCAGGTTGACTGATCATTTGGGGAACGAAACATCTAATGATTCGCCCATGTTCGTCTCGGACGCGTATTTTTTCTAGGTACCCAAATTTTACTGGGGCCCCACGGGACCCAACTTCTTGAAGCAATGATTGGGGTAGATCTTGGTTGGCTACATAAAACAAAATAGAGGTTGTGTCACAATCAAACATGTCAAAAAGACGCCTACGCACTGGCGGGTCGGTTGTCAGTAACAATTCTAAGCGTTTCATCGAATATTTTTGTTACCGTTTATCAATAGTACGGGGTAGGACCGTGTACAATTTTGTTTCTGAAAACGATTACGTGGTAAATGTCAATATTTTTTTTAGCTTGATTTGAAATAATTAAAATTAGTAAATTCAGTAAAATAAAAGGTTGACATTAAGATAAGTGCGAGGTTGGGTTAGGCCAAATCGGGTTTGGTTAAATTTTTTTTTGTTTTGTTTCGTTTTTGTGTTTTTCTCGGAAAAAAAGTTGCCTAGGTCAAAAAAAAAAAATGAAAATAAAGTGGGCTTAAGGGGTGTCTAGGTCTACTGCTTCAAAATATGGATGGGTTGCTCGTGGGTGTGCGTTGCTAGTACAGCACAACGTTGCGCGGGAACAAATGGTTTATGGTCATGGTTTCCAACGTATGGAAATTTCCATAACCATTTTCACAAGCCCGTCGTTCTGCGCGCTGTACTATAACAGCCTCACGATCCCAGGAGCGGGGCATCCATATTTTGATACAGTCGGGGAACCCGTTAAAGTGCATTTTGTGGACGCATTTGAGAACAGGTAGGGGGGTGTAAGTGCCATCCCCCAAAGGAAAATAGTGAATCAGGCGGTTCAGGGAGAAGAACTTATCTAACGTAGACGGTACTAGTGTCTCATCGGTTTCTTGAGTGTAACCAATAGCGTTACGAATGCGCTGGGCTAGTTAGGAAACAATGATAACTTTTCCAGTTTTTTTTTTTCAAAAAAAAAAAATTGAAGATCTTGGGAAAGTTGGATATGGGGCTTACCTTGGCTTTGTAGTGCGGCGACGTTGTTATACGGATTGAAACGAGGCGCGCGGGGTACAGCCAATCCAACCACAACGCAAGAGACGCCAGCGTAACCAGCGGGTTTCGTTGGGCCAACAGGACATATTGCTAAAGCAAACGATTCGCCATCGGCCCAAAAGCGGCGACATGGCGGAGCGCATTTGTCGATAGACAATTCACAATAGTGGCATTGTAGGTTGGGCTCGGTCGAAACTGGTGGTTGACGAAACGGTTGGTTGGCCGACGGCGACAGTTGGTACATGGTGTGCGGAAGATTCTCATTCATGCGGAACAAATAGACAGGGCGCCCATCTAAATATTTGAAAATTATTGGGAGAATTTTGAAATTAGAAAATGTTGAGTATGAAAAATATGAAGTGGGTGTAAGGTCATGTGAAATATTCATCGGTCCTGGTTTCTTATAATTATTTGTCAAAACATAATTTTCAAATGTGTAAGAAATTTGAGGTCCCAAATTTTTTCTCAGGCTGTGTCTAATTATTCCAATAAATGAAAACTTTGAATTTGGGCGCGACTAATATTGTGAGATGACCGTGATAGGGTGTGATGAGTAAGGGACACCTAGTGTATATACCGTATAATGTTAAATTTTTCGGTGTCAGCAAGTCGGGCTCGATGACTAAAGCCGAAAGGCTGGTCCCGGTTAGCACTTGCTTTTCGTCAGTATCCCTAATAACTTAATCAGTTTTTTTTGTACTACCTATAAGGGTTAAGTACAATTTAAATTAAAAAGTTTAAAAATAAGAACTAAAAGTTGGGGTAACTCACAATTGGTCGGTCGTAACCGGTAGCAAGTCGAATACCGGGCACTGTCTAAGGTGATCAATGCCGGGCAAATCGTCCGCGTGAGGGCGCAAAGTGTACAGGATTGATTGGCCAAGGTGCGCGATGCATGAGAAAAACATGAACTCAGGATATCAATATCTATAACGGGGGAATGGTAATTTTTTTTGGAAGAAAAAATTTTTCGAAGAAAATAATTTTGAAACTCTAAAATTTTTAGAGTTTCAAAATGAACGTGTAGAAGTAAGGTCACAGGTATTGGGTATCTTTGAGGATGTTTTAACGGCGCGGTGTGTGAGAATTGGATCCACAGTTGTCGCCGCCACAGTGCATGACCTCATCAATACGATTTTTGTCGCGGCGCGTGGTGAAGGTTCCATTTTGCTCCGAGGTAACCAGCATTTCAACCAGGGCGGCGACTTCCGTCTTGCGAGCATCAGACAAACCGGCATGGGCGTCCATCCATGGGCGCGGGACATGCATTTCATTGAATTTGGTCGAGCTGGATACCCACACTTCACGAGCAACGGCGCGGACAAAGTCGACGGCGGCGACTGAGAGCAGTTTGAGTGCAATGCAAAAACGTCCACGTATGGGGGTTAGGTCGTTGCGCATTAAGGTCAAGTCCTCGGTGAAGATTGGCTCGTTGTCAACAAAACCATTCCAATGATAGTCCTAAAAGAAAAATTTAGTAAAAAGTTTTTTTTGGCTTGTCGGGAATGTTCTGCGGAAAAAACTAAAACCAAAAACTGGTAACATTATTTTTTTTGTGAACTCGAGATTAAAAAAGTCACCAGGGAAAACGTGGTTAGGTATGGGTGTTAGAAATTTTCGTTACGGCGTGGTCGGGTTAGGTTAGCAATTTTTTTTGTTAAAAAGATGATAGCTTAACAGGTTAATAGGACTTTATTATAAATATAATATAAACCGTATGCCGCCGAGTCGAAAAATCGCCACCATTAAAGAGCAGGCAAAGCGCGGTTTGGATCATCCCCATACCATGTTTTTCCAAGGGGGTCTGTTTGTTCGTTTTTTTCATAAATTTTTTTTATCTATCCAAATAGGTATTCAGGCTAACAAAGTCAGAAATCAATCTAAGGTGGGAAATTTGGTTTACGGCCGGGCAAGTTAGAACTTTGAGGATTTCGAGAGTTTTAGTTTTTTTTGTTAAGATAATTGGTTAGAGAACTGGTTAAGGTTTTCAAAAGTTGTGTTAAGATAACTGGTTAGGTGGTTGAGTGTAATTAGAGCTAATGAGAACACGTTTTTTTTGATGGAAAAACCGTTCATAAAATTTTGCAATATTTCCGCCCACTCCACAGCAAACGTGCAACAAGGCATAGTCCTTTCCGGCCTCGACGAATGGGGGTACACCTTGAATGTGGCCATCAATAGCTTCGGTGGCCATGTCGAGTGCGGTTGCTAGCAAAATCACGGCTTCGGGACGCGTAAACCGGTGAAAATTCACAAGAGGGGTTTTTGACCCGTCACCGCGGTTACGTTGGTCGAGAGCGATACGTATGTAATCCTTGTCTATAGGTGTCAGCCAGCCTAAGTAACGCTTCACATTATACCATATGAGTCGTAAGGTTATTAACGGACATTTTTTTTTCTGAAGGTTGATTTTTTTGAGTTTTTAAATTTTTTTTGTAGCAAAAATATAGACTTTTTTTTAGTTATAAAAATAGAGTATGTATAATTACAAAAATATTATTATTTATAAACTTAATTTAAAAAAAAAAAATAAATATTATATACAAATAGTCAATTTAAGGAAAAAGATTAGACTCAGGTAATTGTTGTTTCTTGGCTACTTTGGGCAATTTGTGACACCATGCTCAGGGCTAAGTATTAGCATTCCACGTCGGAATGCTTGACGATTGAGCGACGGGGAGATAAGTACAGTGCGAGCCGGAAAATGCTCGATAAGAGCGCAGGTCAAAAGGGCGTTTTGGAATTTTTCGCGTTTGGTTTTTGAGTCTCGTAGGTTACGCTTACACAAAAGCGTGTCGCCTCCGGAATAGTAGGGGTTGTCGATACGCTGGAAATTGCCACTGAAAGTTAAAATACGGTTAATTTGGCGGATGGAATTTTAACTAGTTTATTTTTTTTTCGTAAAATCCCGTAAAGTGCGTAAGGGTTAAAGGTGGAATTTACCCAAACAGACGCTAAGCCAAACTATATAACCTGGTAGGCTTATTTTTTTTTCATTTGTCGATTTTTTTTTACTTAAAAATTTTTTTTATGGTGGACAGCCTAGGTCGAGCAAATCAAAAACTGGTTTTTCCTAAACGGAAATTTATTTTTTTTGGTCAAGTAAGGTGTTAAGGGTTAAAAAGGCTAAATACACACCTAGACGGTAGCAAATCGAGCGCTAATGTTCGTAACGCGTTACCAAGGGCGGTCCGTTGAGCGTCGTTGAGGTGTTTTTGAGCGTTGCTGCGCGTTGACGAGGTATCGGGGGTGAGCGTGAAGCGGACGCTTTTTGACACTAGTAACGCAAACGTTAATTTTGGTGTTAAAAATTCTGCGTTATAAACGCGTTAGCCAAATACAATCCACTTTTTTTTTTCTTTCCCAGAAAGCACGTTTTTTTTGCACGAAAAGTTGATTTTTTTTCTTATTAAAACTTGTTCAATTTTATATATCTTATTTGTAGAATATTATCACTTCTTCAGAAATGTTAACAAAAACTTACTTGACATAGTGTGGCACTTCTCTGTAACTTTAATAATGTATATTTGGGCTCGTAAATTTATTCGCGTGTAAAAATATATTTGTGTATGGCGTATAGTTTATGCTTACTATCTGTGCTATTTTTTTTCTTTTCTGAAAGCTGCACGGGCGAAAAGGAGAAAAAAAACGATGCGCTGTTTTCCAGCCAATCAAATCGCGCGGAAAATTGCTGAGGTGTTGAACCTGGGTCAGGTGCTCGTAAAATCAGCCAATCGCGTGCATCACGTTAAAGCATACCTCTAGTAAAATAAGGAGGTAGTCACGTCAAAGCAAAAGTGCTTGGCACGGGCAAACGTTTATTTTTTTTTGCATATTACAGGCCGACCCTTTAGTGGGCACTTTTTCGAGAAAAGCACAAAATGGAGCTGAATAAGGCCGAGTCGGTCGAAACAACGGCGCTCCGGTCGCGCTCGTTTGTGACAATGGGCACTTCACCAAAAAGCCTTTCGGCGACCGTTCAGGGTAGCAAAGTAGTAACCCCAGAAATGGTCCCATATAAGCTACTGGTTGAAGCTGTTAGTTGGGACAAACAGCTAGCTAGGGTCAGGTCATTGCAAAGTGCAAAAGGACTAGAGGTTATGAAAAACGTTGAGGTAAGCGCGATTGATTTTTATTTTTTGAGCATTTGGTTTGGAAGCATAGCCTATAGGCCATAACAAAAAAAAAAGATACAAGAGAAGTTGGACCACACAGTAAATCAGAACCGGAAAACTAAAATAACGAGTCTACATATTTGTAATATTCCGGGTCATTTTCGGCAGAAGCGCGTTTTTTCTAATTTTTTTGGGAAAATAATGTTTCGAAACGGAAGATTTTCAAAAAAAATAGTAGACTGACGGTTATTTATTTAGTGCTTCCTTGGACGTACACTGCTGCAGGCCGATGATAAGCGACGCAAAGCGACCGGTAAAGGCCCGAAAATACCGGTTCCCAAACTTACCGTTTCATTGGTCTTTTCGCCAATTGTGGGCCGGTATGTTCTGATCGCGCGGCTTAAGAAGGTCAGCAGTAACGAGTTGGAGGCTTCGCCGTTCAACATTACCAGTCGTGACAGTTATCCCGGTGACACAGACCAGGATTGTATTGACAACGCGGTTTTGGAAATAAACGCGGAGCTTGAGGACACGCTGGAGGTGGTCTGGAGTGAGGACGAGGATAAACTGGCGAAAACAAGTACCCAGTACCCTGCATCGCAAAAACGGGTTTCGAGTACCCCACCGAGCCTAAGCCCGGTCAAAAGTATCGCCGAGTCGCCGATTATAGTAACGCGTGATTTCAAAAACAAAAAAGCGGAACGAAAATCGGAAATAGGCCGAAACTTGGACCAGTCACGCTCGGTTGGAAAATACTCGGATTCGTCACCGACATCGTCGTCGTCAGATGAGGAAGCTCATCGACGCCGTAGGAAGAAATTCCGACGGGACCGCAGTCGGTCAAGACGGTACGATTCGGGTAGGCGAAATCGGAACAAAGGGCGTAAGCGGGCGCGAGCTTCATCCTCATCATCCGGGTCACGAGAGCGAAATCACCGAGTCCGACGAAACCGTCGACGATCAACATCGCGTGGCAGTGAGCGGCGCAACTTTAAAAATTAGTTTAAATTGAAATTTTTGTGTCTTTTCAAGTTCACATTTTTTTTTTCGCTTAGGGTTTTATGCGTAAATATTTTATCTTTGTGATTTGTGTGATTTTGTGATTTTTTTTATCAACTTATAAAAGTTTGTACGTGTCAAACTTCACATGTTCCAGTCAACTTCCTGCCGATCCATTAGGGATCAAATTCACAGTTTAGGCTCATTTTCAACTTATGTGCGGAGATTTTTTTATATAAAGAAAAATCTCATATGTTTGAGTTAGGCCGAGGAAGCTAGTCAGCTG
>SCLG01001256.1:0-14452 GCA_004367875.1 Oikopleura albicans
ATTTAATTACAGACCACCACCCAAATAAGATACAAAATCATGTAAACCACATAACATGTTATATTAAAACCACCAAACGTCAACAACTGGTCAAATAATGAAATTTTGTTAACATAATAGGATAGGGCGTTTGGTTTAAAAATTGAAAATCAAATTTCAAAAATCAAATTTCAAAAATCAAATTTCAAAAAATCAAATTTCAAAAAGTGTAAAAATAACGGGTTATGTGGTGTTAACAAGAAATAGATTTTCTTCAAAGTTCAATTACCCAAATAAGAGAAAAAAAATGGAAAACATTATTTTGTATGACAAAACTTTAATACACCCCTTGTCCAGTTATTTTAACAACAGTTATCTAACCAAAGTTGGGTTATCTTTACACTTTTTCCATCCAAAAAAAAACGTAAAAAGACATGATTTCAAAGATTTTGAAAAACATGATTTACAAAAACATTGACTTGACCTTAGTGCAAAAAAGATGACTTGACCTGAGTGCAAAAAAGATAAGTTGCCTTATAACCTTGTGACCTTATAACCAGACCCCCTGTATTTCTCTTGAGATTATGGTTTTACCTTGGCATATTAATAATATTCGGATATTTTTCTTTGCAAGTGTTGATGATTCTATTAACTTCGTCGGTTAACCGTAAAATGACCATAAGCTCGTCGTTATTTTCTTCGGTTTCGGCCGTCAGACGAAAAAGTTGAGGCCTCATTTGCTCCAACTCGCGGTAAATTTGGGCGATGGTTGATTTTGCGCTTAAAAATGTTGTTTAGTTTAAAAAATTCTATTTTTGAAGAACCCTACTTTCAGGAAGACCTTCCACGTTTTGACTTATAAATTTTTTATCAAAGTCTTTAGCTGTATAGGCTATAAAGTACACAGGGTGCGCAGTTATCTTGCGAACTTTGTCCTCGAAAAGTCGCAAGATAAGCGTTTTCTCGCAAGATAACTGCTCAATGCGTAGGCGGAAACGCTGAAAAACCCCAAAAAAAGAATGATTTCGCAAGATAACAGCACGGTCGTATTTTTCTAGAACTTTTCGCAAGATAAGAGCACGAGCGGGGAATTGCGAAATACGAAAGTGTTATTATCCAATGAGAGACCGGCCGGATGAACTCACGAGCGGGAAATTTTTAAATCCGATATTACTCATTGTTTAGCTTGAGTCAATTGAACAAACAATACATTATGTACAGGTTTTTTATATTAGATCTTGGCGAAAAAAATCAAACAACTCAGGTTAAAAAAGAAATATTTAGATTCTATGATGGAATTCAACCTGAAATGCAAAAGTTCTGTTTTTTTGCAGAACTTTAAAACTTGAGAACAGAACGCCAATANCGCATTATCAGCCCCGCTTCGCGGGGCTTCTCTGTCATGGAACAAGCGTAAATCACCGACTTTTCAAATAACAATGAACACAAATGAACGAAAAAGTTGTTTTCAAGCTAAAAAACGAATAAATGTTAACAAAAAATGTCGTTATATCTAAAAAATAGTACCAGGACCCCTTAAGTGGCGCGTTTTTGGGCCGATTTTTTGTGTCACTTACGGAAGTCGGGACGTTATTTACATAAATTCAAGTTTTTGAAATCCAAGCACCTAAAATCACGTCAAACTGTGAAAAATAAATAGTCATTCAAGTTTAGAATATACCGTATGATTTTATATAATGCTCTAATAGGCGCATCTCCCAACCAGAAGTCATGATAAATCACATGAACTGAAATGATATTTAATACATGCTAATAATCCCAATAAATCATTACAATGCTGCGGCATCGCATTTAATTAGGGCAATAATCACGTAGATGATGGGCATTTCTTTCTAAGATAATGTTAATGCTTAATTAATATTGATAGGCATTACGATGTAAAATATTGGATGAAAATGATAAAGCGCGAGTACTCTAAAAGCGAACCGAAAACCTACGTAAATAAAAAAAATGAATGACTGGAGGCAATCTTGTTATTATTTTTGATATTTAAGGACCGGTCAGTCATGTTGTTTACAAACTTTACGTTCGGGGAAAACGCTATAAAAACCGTTCCACAAATACGATTATACTATTTTCTTCTGTTGCTAAGAGAGCAAAGCTTGTACTTTAACATGGATGTATCTAAAATGTCATAAGTAGCTCCGCCGATCCCCCAGATTAACTTGAACTAGTCGAAAACTTGATTTTGAGGTGCCAATCACGTGAGCAGTGTTGGTGGTATTGATTTCCTTTTTTCGGTCAAATATTTCTATAATGCTGGCGCTCATTTCTATGTAGGCTTTTTTTCCTGCGAGGTCTAGAACAAAAATTATCTCTAAAAAACTCCAAAAATTGGAAAATCATCCAACTTGCTGTACTTGAAATTTAATTTTTATTTTAAATTTTTATTTCTCGCTTGGGACGTCGCCCGAGTAGGAAGCGAAAATTAATCGAAAGATTATTTTTTGTAAAAAAACGCATATAAACCAAAAACGCTTATAAAACATACAACCCAAATCACACATAAGTACACTACAAAAATTTACGCTTTCTCTGAATATAAAAACATATAAATCAATATAAAATCAAAATAAAAAATAATCTATGACTCATCAATAAAAAACCATTTAGATCAATATCTCTGCAATGTGAAAAACGGGGATAAAATTCCAACAAACTTTTCTTCAATACAACCAAGAAATATAACAAATACAGAAACTTCAACAAAGAAATTATCACGAATAAAGTTAACTATAAAACATAGTATTGACACTGCCGGCGGCGATTGAATATTAGCAAAATTTGTGCACATTTTAGCGTTAGCGAAAAAACAACCTAAAATTGATTACTGTACAAATTGGCAAACAAAAACATGATACACGAAAAATAAAAATTATTTCACACAAATCTATAACTTTATACAAATACGTCGTTTCATTTGCATGGCAGAAAATAAGCTCAGTATCCCTGCGGGGCTGGATAAAATAAGTATGTTCTATAAAAAATTAGAGAAGCAAAAATTAAACAATATATTAGAATCATCCAATAAAGATTGGGTCTCTGACTGGTCTAATGAAAGCTCTGCTATATCGCAACATACAGCAGTCACTTACCGGCCGCGTACTGACAGTTATGAGGGTCCGTCTGACCAGCAAAAGTCGAATGAAACTCGCCCGTATCGTGACAACAACCGTGAAAACCGTGATAATCGCTCTGAATCTCGTGACCGTTCTGAATCCCGCGATAAACGTAAATTTGGCAAGCGAAGTCCAGTACCTATCATGTATAAATGGTTAGTTCGCCTTAAGAACACTGTGATACGCCGTTCTGATTACGATGACGCTTTAAAAGCCTCCAACCCTATCCCTATTCAAGACTGTCATGAAATTGTCCATTTGCCAGATTGGTGGCCCCATTCTAAAAAACCTCTTAATTCAGAAACCCCACAAGACTGTACCCGTGATTTTTTTACAATTACAATTAAGGGTGATGAAGGCGGCCTACCATTTTCTCACATTTTTAACAAAGTTAACAAGTTTAAGATCCGTAATTACAGCATGCCACATCATTTAGAAAAACAAATAACAGAACCAAAAAAAGACTGCCTAGTCAAGATACCCCAAATTAGATTTTCGGACATCATGAATTTGCTCAAATTCGTATTTTTTTGTGATTCAATAATTCACCAATCTACACCGTGGTATAAATTAGCTAAACTCCCAATTTGCCGAGAAATGTGCGTTCCTTTAACTGAGTACCTGGAAGGCGAGTGGGGTCTCACCGCACCGCCGGCAAATTTATTAAAAGAGGCATATTTTAAAGTCTTGGACACCCTAATTAAAAGTAAAAACCCCGAGCATGATGAACTTTTGAATAGGCGAAAAGAGTTGTGGCAGAGGTCAATTGATATAAAGCGTGATAACGAAAACAGAGGGTCATTCCCAGTTTCTATAAAACATATACCCGGTAGTACGGATTTTACCTTTTGTATGCTGCGAAAGGATGCCAAGTGGGCCGACAGCACTGACTTGCAACGCGAAAACCTTAAAATATGTATTGAGGAAGGTAAATGGAAAGACTACAATTCGAAATTCTTCTTGTGCTCTGAAGAACTTGAAAAGTTAAATGATGACCCTAACGCCAAATGTGACCCACGACCTCATGAAGGGATTGTCAATTGTTACTATACGCACGAAAACGGCAGGTGCACCATGGAAGAAAACGAGGCCGCTCAAGAGCATATTACGAGGTTGATAGAAATGCATGATGAGCAGGGTCAAAATTATAGTAAAAGTTTGACGAGTGGCTATAAAAGACCTATGGGTGATATCGAGGATGCTCCGATTATTAAAAAAATGAAGCAAGAATTTAATGACATGAAATCGCTAGTCAACAGTTATCAAGCGCCCATCGTCGATCACAACGAAATAGCGCAAACATGTCTCGGTCAAGTCAGTGAGGCTCTAAATGAGAAACTCGAAAATGAAGTAAATGGCCTACAACGAAGGGTTGAACAACAAGTAGGCACTGAAATGACGAATGTCAATGCAAATTTGGAACGAGTCGACAATAAATTCAACTTGTTAAAAAACATGCATTTTGAAGGGACACAAAAATTGCTTGATGAACAAAAGGCAATATTTGACCAACAAGAAAGGAAGTTTGCCATTTTAAACAACCGGCAAAATATGATTGAAGATAAAAATCAAGCTATCGGGACGGTCGTCACAAGTATGCTGTTAAATCTGCAAAAAAGAAATATGCTTACTTTACTCGATCGAGCAGAAGACGAAGAATTCCGTCAGCAAATAACATCAGATCAGTATGCTAGTGCGGTCAAAACAACAATGAGTCTTGTTTCATCACCAAGCAATATGATTGGCCCGTCTCCCAGACGAAATAACCCTCCGCAACTGATGCAAGGCACGCCAGCGACTTTATTGGCCAATCAAACCAACCAAATGGAAATAAAGGAAAATGTCCCTGAACAAAAGGAAATTGGTGATTTAGATTCTAATATGATAGTAAAGTTTAGTCCTCGTAATGCAATTAAACCAAGAAATTGTTCTCCGCGAAGGTCTCCCCGTAACTCCCCAATACGGACTTATATCTCACCTAGAAATTCGCCAAAAAACTCCCCTAATAATTCGCCCAATATCCTAAAGCAACAATCAATTAATACCTTTATGAAAGCTAAATCAAGTAATAAACCTCCTATAGTAAAGACAACTTCCAATAAACGTAAACTAACTGGCGTTAATAATGAGTCAACTCCAAAATTATCCCAAAAGTCGCGTGAAAAACGGATTTTGGAAACCTCTAAAAAATTACAATTCTCAAATAATGATAAACCAAAACCCATTAAATTATCGCCAGTTGAAACCATGTTCACTATCCCAACTGTCGAAGCCGAGCCTAATAAGCAACTAAGTGCCACAATAAAAAAAGTAAAAGAAGGAGTTAATGATGCTAAAAAGGTTAAGTACATAAACGATCAGGCTAATCCTAACCCTGTACCGCGCATGAATAATGAATTATCTGAATTATCTGACTGTGATCCAAAAATTCCTCAAACTGCTAGTTCATCAAAAAAACGAATAGCCGAAAAAATTGTAGGAAAAAATAAGAAAAAAGAATCCTCCGGCGGAAAAAGTACTCAGGATATTGAGAAAAAATATTCAAAAATTCAGAATGAATATATAAAGGACACGTTCATTCAATATGAAAACTATGAAGGTGTCAAAAATTACCCTGTAAACGCTAAAAAGTTCATTTTACCGCCTGTAAAGGATACACAACGCTACAAAATAACATCATGGCCGATTAATGTCAAAATACCGATGAACAACATTGAAACTATGAAAGTTGCTGAAATGATTAATTACAGTGGCACCCTGCTAATACCAGATGAAATCGAAGTCGAAAAAGAACTTTTATTTGACTCCAAGTTATATTTGCCAACTTCTGTAGCGCGTCTAAGAGCAAACACTTCCTATCATAATATATGGAAATACTGTACCTTTTTATTACCTGTCCCAACTATTAGGCTGCTTGAGTCAATGATTGAAAATTCTATCTTATTTGTTGACCATCCCATTAACATGCGTGAGGCGGCTATTATAATTGCGCGTCTAAAAGCAATGGTTAAACTAATGCGGTGCAAGCGCGTCTGTGAATTCATGTCCCGTGACATCCCTACGATGAATAAATTCACACCCGCTATTTCACAAGAACTCATATATGAGGTGACTCGAACTTTCGCATCACTTACTCCACCATGCGTAATTCCTGATGACCGAGGTGGAATTATACTAAAGAATTTCAAAGATTCGATCATTATTAGAGAACAATTAGGTAATAACGAAATGAAATCTAAATCACTAGATAAAAGACCGGATAAAAATATAGAAACATGTCGCACAAATATTTTGAACACCATTAACAATTTTCATAACCTTGGTGAGCAAAATGATATATATATAGAACAATTGCAAGATCAAAATATATCAATAACAGAAAATAATTATGAATTTCAGAACGATGATAATATAAGTACCTTCTCAAACGAATCACACGATAATTTCTACTGGATTGGCGATCAAAAAATTAAAGTGAGTAATATCGAAAACGAAAATGTGAGAAATATCTATGACATTCTAACAAAAAAACATTATAATTTTGAAGATGCAAATAGTCTAAACACTCTAAGTACACTAAATTTACCAAAAAGTGAAACCTTACCGGAAATAGTAATAGATAGCCATAATCGTTACCAATTCCAAACGTCGAATATGCCATCTATGAATTTCGAATCAATAAATATTGAAATAGATGGTGAAATAATAGAAGTACCGCCAAAGAATGTAATTGATGATAACCTAAAAAATCTTAATTTAAAATCACAAAAAACAATACCAATAGTAATTTCATGTACAAATTTAAACGATGTTCGGTATCAAATTGATAATATGATATTTGGGCACCCACATGTGTCAGTATTTTGTATTACTGAACTAAATGCTAATTTTAAAAGAATAAGGGATAAAACGTTTGTGCCAAATGGCTTTGAAATTTACTACCACACACCGTATCAACATTATGAACCGGTTAACATGTTACAGATTTATTCAGCAATTTTAGTTAGGGATTCCTTGGTACCATATACTAAACAAATTAAACTAGATGGACCATTTACGAGTATTTATATTAAGAAGGATAATTTTAAGATCAATATTACAACTTTTTATAAAGTTCACCCAGGGGTTAAATCGGATGCCATGGGAATTGACAGAAATAGTGTTAATAATCAATATATGGAGTGGTTTGTTAACGTTAAAAATAAGCAAGATAAAATCGAAAATGCTATAATCTGTGGTGATCTAAATTGTGACTACTCTAAACCACGGAATTCCAGCGAAGATAAGTTAGTAAAGCCTCTAAAATACATGCTGAAAAAATATAAAAACTATGTAGATGGTAACACACATTTTAGGAAAGGAACCAAAGATAGCCAACTTGATATTTTTCTAGCTAAAGGCATAAAACCTAACAAATTTCTAAACATTGATGCAAGAGTAGAAATTGATAATGATGAACACACGTATATGGAGTTTCAAACAACCACAAAGGTTAATAAGATAACACATTCATTTGCGTATTTTCATAGACCCAATATCACTGAGGAAAATGTTAAACATATAGGCTATTGCTTAAATGATTATTTGGATAATGTAATCATACCGGAAATAACTGATGATTTAGATATCCAGTCACTATTACAATTTAACGAGCAAAGCACGAGTAATGCAACATATAATCCAGCAAACGTCAAAGTGACAAATATGAAATATTCTGACACCCTGTACAAATTAACTGCTGAAGTTTTTAATACAATTTCTCCTGAAACAAGTCGAAAATCAACAGTAACACCGTTTAAGACAAATTACAAAAAAGACACAATTATAATTCAGATTGCATTACGTAGATATTGGGAAAAAATACGAACTGATCCAAGTACTGAAAACATTCGGAAACACGCCATTTTAAAAAGAAAATTGGCGAGGTGCATACGACGAGACAAAAGGTTTAGCCAAACGCATAAATTTGATAATCAGTTATTAGATATTAATGAAATATATAAAATACATAATAGAATATCGCCCCCTAATAAGGAAAATCTAAGCAAAACAGTTATCCATCCTATAGAAAAGCTGCAAGAACATTTTATAAATTTACAAAATAAAGGCCTTGAAGCCTTAGAGTTAAATACCAATTATAATAAAATTAACCACCTAATTGACACTGAAAGGCCTAAATTTAAGTTTGAAGATTTTCCGTTAAAATGGGAGGGAAATGAAAAACATAATTCCGTAAAATTGTGTTTAGCATCGACAAAGCTAAAGACTAGAGGACTCAATACTCCAATAAACCGCTTGCTGGTAAGTCAGTTGCCTAAATCGTTTGGTAAACACATCATAAATGCGATAAAGTTAAACACTCTAGGTGGGTATTACCCAAATGAATTTTTATGTAACAAAATAACGCCTATACCAAAAAAGGGTGACCCAAGTTTGATAAAAAATATAAGGTTTTTATCAGTACCAAACATCTTCTGTAGTATGGAAGGTAAATTTGTAGCTGCATGCTTAAGCCATTATATTGAGTTTCATAACATTTTGTATAAAAACCAATTCGGATTTCGAAAAAATCATTCATGCAGCCAAGCAATCGCAACACTTATTTATTATTGTAGAATCAAATTTTATGGTCATAAAGTAATTGTAGTTGCGTTGGACTTAAGTAACGCTTTTGGTAGACTTAGTTACGACTTAATTTTACATATACTTAGACAATTTGTAGACAAAAGTAGTATGTTATATTTTGAGAGCATGTTTCGAGAAAGGTCAGGGGTTATAATATCTAATGGCGAGAAATCAAACAAATTTAAACTACCGAGAATTGGTTGCCCACAAGGCGAACCAACGAGTCCTATACTATTCAGTTTGGTAGTGAACGGTCTAAAAGATTTATTTAAGGGTAACAAATTTGCGAAGATGTGCCTGTTCGCGGATGATATAAGCATAATCATTGCCGGAACGGATTACAATGATGCATTAAAACGGGCTGAAGAAATGGTCTCGAAAACCATGAAATGGTTAGAAAGTCTTGGACTTTCGTTGTCGCCCTCAAAATCAGTTGGTATAATTGTTGGTAAGCATATAATAGGTGATAACAGGCCAAAAATTATAAAGACTACATATGGCAATATTGAAATCTCTAATAAAACAAAATTGTTGGGATATGAATTCCTTGAAAATTACGAGAATACGGACCATGTAAGAAGCTTGATCAGTAAATTTCACCATCAGCATGCCCAACTACGTTTATTAATTAACTATGATGACAAAAAGCAATTATTAAAAATTGCAAGTAGCCTCCACTTTGGTAGATATAACTATCTTATTGATGTGTTACCAAAGTTAAAAGTTAGTCAATATAGAGAAATACAAACTATATTTAATAACACAATTAGAATGATATCAGGGGTAAAAATTGCTGATCAAATTTCTCAAGCTAGATTATTGGCTGATGCTCAATGGTTAAATTCACATCACAATCATCAAAAGGCACTTTTGACTCATATCAACCGCATATTAATAACAGAAAAGCCAATAGTTCTATTTAAAATATTAACCAGAAGCATTTTCTATAATAATGGTCATAAATATCAAAATAGAGTAGGACCTATCCAAAAAACAACTATGAATAAAGGCAAACCGTTTGAATATTTTTTAGTCAGGAATCAAAGAATACCACACTTAACCCCTAAAAACATTAAGTCAAAAATAGGACTAAAACTACCATTAGCATTACTAAATGATACGTTCCCATTCAGTACTTATGAATTGTTTAACGAACTACCAGAAAATATAAGACAAACTTTTGGGACGATAGAATTTAATGAATTAATACGCACGCATTATTTTACTAAATGCCAACATAAAATTGGTGAAGGAAGAAGTTGTAAATGTTGTAGATATTATGATGACCCAGATATCAGGGATCAGTTTAACAAAAAACTTAGCCGAGATATAAATGCCACAATGCTAAGCAAACAAATTAATTGGGTTGAGAATTGGGAAGATGAAGATTTTGATCAATTAGGCCCCAGAGAAAAATCATATGCTAATTACAATACGGATATTGTCGATGTAAATGGGGTAAACTATTATCATGACAAATTAAATCAAACACTAAAAGCGTTAGATAGTACCGATATTGATATTGCTGAAATAGTTAAGAACGTTTTCTATAATCAAAATAAATAAAACATCTTAAAAAATAATAAACATGTCGAAAAAATGTTTAACTTTAGAAAGTAAATTATCAAAGCACACTTTAAAAATATATTTTTAGAACTGGTGTGGCCTAATCAACATAACAAGCAGTATATTACGCACCGCAATTATGGAGAAAATTGGAGACTACATGTGGGTAAACCAAATAATCATGAACAGATGATTGATTTAATGTACCTGTTACCAGCTGATTTCTTACTAAAATTGTGGATGCTTGATCAGCAGACAGCAGGTGTTGTCGAGATAACTGAACCTAATAATAAAACATCTTTAATTCCGGTCTGTATAAATGATGACAAAAATCTTGGCATGAAAGCAACCTATCAAGCAAAAACGGAGCAAGAATTCAAAGACTTTTGCCATCGTTTGTGTAAAGGACGGTTCCAACTTTCAATTGCTTTGAAAAATAATTTAAATAATAATAATAAAAACTTGCTAGGAGTTGTTAGGAGCTTTTCCCCAGGTCGTCCCCATTTTAAGACAACCATCTTATTTAACACCCAAACTAACGGAACTTTTACATTTGATCCAACCTATTACCAACTAAGAGCAGTTATGAGAGGTTTGAATAAGGAAATATTATATAAAATTGAGGCCACTAAATTAACCCCTGAAAAACAAGAAACCGCCCCAGCTGATAAAAGCGCGAAACGTAAATTACAGTTGTCGGATGAGTCAGAAGACTGTGAACAACAAGAACCTAAAAAATTAAAAATAAAAATTCCCGTAACAGTAGCCACCCAAACGGATGACCTTTTCTCAGGTACGAACCCACATCCAGGTAATTTGGAAGTGATTGACAAAAAGTGTACAAACATACATTGCTTAGAAAAAGATGGCCAAATTTTTAATCTGACAAAAAATTACGTTAACGACAAGATACTACACGCTAGGAATATTAAACAACTGTTAACGGAACCAACTAGTAAAACAATTAAAAATGTTAACAAATCTCTCGTATTTGGTAAATTAACAGAATGGGTCGCTAATGATAATGATTTGAGTCAATGGGTTAATCATTTGAATGAATTAAATGGCCGTATCAGTTCATTAGATAAACATGATGAAACTTTGATAAGGGACATTTTAAACCTAATTTTTAAGATAATGGCGAACTCGAAAGGCTCTTCTGCTAATACCCATAAGGCTTTTCATGAAACTTTTTATTATAATTACTTTGAAGGACGGCTCCCATCTAAAAATGTTGACAAAAAATCACCGAGTTTTGAAAAATGGTTAAAAGATTTAACGGCCAATGTACAAAACCTAGCCGAAGTATTGAAAAATATTGAGCTACAGATTCCACCCCCTGACATAAATGACATGACCAAACTTGAAGCTTCATTAGTCGTGAATATCACCTTCATAATTTCAAAAATTGATAAGGGTCTGAGTGAGTGTTGGAAAAATAATGAAGCAGGAATAAAAAATTCTCTTGAATTTATTACCGAAGCCCAAAGAGTATGGGCCAATGCAAGTGAAATTGACCAAAAACGTGACTTTGCAAACTTACATAAACTTCTGCAAGCAAAAAGTGGACTTGATGTGACTGAGTTTATGAAATTTTATTTCTAAAAATACCTACTAGTCATAAATGATCACACAAATAAAAATTTATTCGTTCACGATATTTTTATAAATTGATTTTTCTTGAAGCAAACTAGAAGATGATTATTTACAACACAGCGCATTATGTCCTTATTTCTATAATTTCACCAAAACATGCTTAACTACATTTTCTAAGGCCACGAAACTTTTATTATAGCTCCCATTATTTAATTACGAAAATAACTAGACCTATATATTTGTTCCTTTTATAAAGCTCCTTGACTGTAACGATTATTTATTTACTTATTATAAAAAGAATCAAGAATAAATACAAGCAACGTTACACAAGGTGGTTCAATCAATATCATTCAAATCTTAGCAACCGTCAATTTTACTAAGGTATAATTTTACAAAGCTCGAAATGCTAACTTTGATCAACTTTATAGAATGCCTTATTTGAGAAATAAGCTGTACCTCTATGAGGATTACGCTAATGAAAATCGCTCAGTGTCTACAATGAATACCACTCAAATCAAGCTTACGAAAAAACTAATGGAATTAGATGAAACAATGATTCTGTTAAAAAAGCTGATGGGTGACATCAGAAATGAAAATGGTGTCCAATTTGATAAACATACCTGGAAATACTTGTTCAATGGCACTATTGAAAACCAATGGGTGAAGTTAGGCGAATGGACCAAGGACAAGCACTTAAAAGAAGAATTTGAAATCTTAATGTTACATCCGGCGAACAAATTTAATTATTGTATAAACCTAGGAAATCTAATTTTTGATACACTAGATTGGGTAGACAATAAGTCACAATTATTTTCTGTAAACAACGAACTAATTGAAAACACCATACTTAAAGTGGGTAAAAATAATAAAAAAATTAAAAAAGCAGTAGAACACATATGCGAAAACATATTTGAAACTGAAAACAAGAGCGGAATAGAATATAAACTCAAAACAGGGATTAACGGGTTAGACATGTTGTTGCTTCTCAGCGCGAAAAATGAAGAAAAATTGGTTCGTGTACTAAACAATGTCATGCCGAACTATGGTAATTATCATAAATTAATTATATAAATTTATTTACAATTTCTTCAAAATTACTTTGTCCATATTAACTTGATATTTGAAAATGACAAAACCTAAAAATCCTTAAGCTCGTACCTTTTTCCATTTTCGATTTTTTTCGACAAGTAAATCAATTATTACTACATTCAAATAACAACTATGATGTACACATAAATATAAAAATATGCTAAAGAAATAACCAAAAAACGGAGAATAACTTATTATAAATGCGTTAATCGAAAGGCAGACTGATTAACCCAATATAACATAATATGTAGGGCTATATAGATGAAAAATAACGAAGTTGTTGAACAAGCTCTCACGAATAAGAAAAATAAACACCGTACAAAAATGTAAACTTAATATCTACTCTTATTTAAATCCCGTATATATGTTATCGTCACTGTAAACACATTTCACTTGAATTATTTCTAAGTTTTCACTGAAATGAAACACTGCTTTGAAAAACAATTTTTGTGAAACTCGCTTAATTTGTGCTACGCCTAATACCTATAGACATTTTAAATTTCCATTTTTTTCGCTCTTCACAAAAACGAATCTATTGTAAAAGGAATTACCACCTGTACCCAAACCATTAACAAAATCACGTTTAGAATAAATTACTCAACTGAATATATTTAAGCGTATCTGTTTATTAAAGAAAATAAGATATTGCAAGTTGTTGTCAATGAATATACAGAAAATTGATTATATACGAAAAAAACAAAGGCTAAATAATCAAGAAATATAATTTCAGATAATTTGTATTTTATCCGAATATTCAAACATCTGGAATCCAGGCTCTTCGATCAAAGCAAAAGGGATTGTTGCCGACAGGGGAGAAGAAATACTTAACTCCACCACGCCCCAGAACCAGACAAACGCTGCGCAAAGGAGACATGGAACTTAATGGTACGTGTCAATAGTAAGACGAATACGAAATAATAAATTATAATAATATCGCACAAAATATCAAATAATATATAATAAATCACCATATTATAAAGAGTAACATAATTTAAAATCCTTCGTATAAAATATAAAACGCTGGTTTAAAAATAGAAAATAATTATATATTTTCATACTAAACATCTAAAAAATAGTATATTGAATAACGCAAAAATCATGCTTTTCGCTTAGTTGTAAATTAAAAAATTATCTGATTTAGTTTTTATGAGAATATTTTTATGAAATTGGATGTCGGTCATAAATATCTAGTTCTGACCCATTTTATATAAACACAATTAAGGTATTCATACCCTTGTAAACAGCGGAATTAGAGAAAACTTACCCAAGAAAAGCCTCTAATTGCATGTTATCTTCCACAACAGGAAACTGACGATGCACGAATTGCCAGTTGAATTTGTAACGTGGCAAGCGACCAGATTTTTCCAAAATTGATACAATTTTGACGGCATCATCTTTTGAAAAACCCGTTGATCCAACCAAATCAAGGAAATTAGAATCTAATAATAATAGAAAAG
>SCLG01001257.1:0-12672 GCA_004367875.1 Oikopleura albicans
ACCACAAATGGATTTTCCATGATAAACCACAATGTGTACATAAACCAGAAACGGCTCTTGAAGTGCGAGACGGATAGTTATGTTAAGCTTATTATGTTAAATTGTCTATTACATGTATAAATTTTGTAAAAATTTACAATCGTAAAAAACAGAGGAAAGTACTGAAAATAAAAAAACGAATTACAGACGAATCTACGGAGTTAAATAAAACATTAATTGACACGTGCGAAACATATTTCGAAAAAAATAATATTTGGGCAGGAATAAACAGCGACACAAATTACGAAAATGAAGGGAATATTTGTCAAAAAATAGTAAATACTTTTGAAGAATCAATAGAAATCGCTAACCCTAAATTTGAAATAAAAGTAAAAACTGGTAAAAAAAATTGCCCTTTAAGCCTGAAATTTTATGATCTAAAAAGGAAAATTAAAAAAAGATTTAAAATCTGCAAAACACATAATATAGACTTGAAAACTGATAGTCAATACAGGACATTGAAAAGGGAAATTCAAAGGGAACAAAGGAAAAATATAAGGGACCACTGGGGAAAGGACATTAGCGAAAGAGCAAAAAATAACAAATTAGATTGGGCCTATTTAGATAAATTCAAAAATAATGAAAAGGACTTACCTGA
This sequence comes from Oikopleura albicans, assembly GCA_004367875.1. Lineage (NCBI taxonomy): Eukaryota > Metazoa > Chordata > Appendicularia > Copelata > Oikopleuridae > Oikopleura > Oikopleura albicans. Next base: position 638 of record SCLG01001257.1, read on the forward strand.
AACTTTGACCTGTAATGTTTTCGCAAAACTTTTTCATAACTTAAGTTTTGATTATAATCCGCTAAAAATTAACGAAAATAATACAATAAGAATAGGCGAAAAAACAAAATTTGTATTTAATACGGATTTTAATATTGGTTCTAAAAATCCTTTAACGGACTTAAAACAAATTTTAAAGGACTGCAATAACTCAGAAAACTCATCAGGATGGGACGGAGTTAACTTGTCATTTGTCAAACTGTTACCCAATAGATTCTTAATGGCCATAATTCACATACTAAAATGTTGCTTCAACAAGGGTAAATACCTAAAATGCTTTAGGGAGTTAAAGTGTATGCCAATTTTTAAAAAAGGCGATACAGGGGTTGCTAAAAATTACCGACCAATTCATATAGCAAGCACATTTTGTAACTTAGTAGAAAAAATCATGTGCTTACAAATGTATAATTTTTGGACAAAACATGATCTACTACATAAACACCAATTCGGCTTTAGACGTAATCATAATGTAGGTCTTTTAATAAATGAATTCAAAAAATATTCAAAAATAAAAAAATGTAAATACAACATGGTCATCCTAACAGATCTTTCAAACGCATTTGGAAGCTGCGACACTTTCTTAATACTCGAACGCCTAGCCCCATATTGTGAGATTTCAGCCTTAAAATTACTTAAGAGTTTTTTGATACCAGCAACGGTTAGGGTAAAAATCGGGGAAAAAATTTCATTACCTTATGACACAGCGAACAGAGGGTATAGCCAAGGCAGCAACCTCAGTACGTTTCTCTTTAGCGCACTCATGACTCTAAGTCATGCACTACCGGAAGGAATTGAATCTTTTAGTTTCGCCGATGACGACCAATTAGTCATTTGTGAAAACGACTTTGATACTTTTAAACACAAGAGTCAAACAGCCCTAAATTGTTTCCATGAATTCTGTAAATCACATAATATTACCTTGAATACAAAAAAAACATACGCGATGCTTTTTGGCAAATTTTCTGAGCAAGAAAAATCCCAAGTAAATTTGGTGACTTACGGCAATAAAATTGAAATAAAAAAGGAGATTTCAATGTTGGGTATTAATTTGGATAACAAATTAACCTTCAACCCTTATTTAAATAGTTTAAAAAAATCAATCCAATCGAGGTGCCGCTTAATTAATAATTTTACTAAATACACAAACAACAAAAGTGTAACAAACACTATTTTGGCTTATTGCAACGGCAAATTTAATCATGGAATGTCATATATTCCGTTTTTTAACCATGTACAATACAGGGAGCTACAAGCACCAATAAACAAAATATGTAACTTTAAGTTCACATCAAAAACTGAAAGACTAAATAACGGGTTCGGAACTGTATCACAAGAAATTTTACTAAAAAGAGCGAAGATTAATAGTTTTCAAAACACACACAGACTCAACATGATGTCAAGATTAAATAATATCCTACAAAACGTCCAACCTCATTGGGAGGCAGCAAACATTATAGGACGCTTAGGGGTTAACAACATTATAAGAAATAACAGAAACGGCCTTAAAATGTCTATAAATTACGATGAACCCATTGACACAGCTCCAAACATTTGGGTCAAGGAATTTAATAACCTTCCAATACAACTTAGAAATACAGTAGGGTCTGAACAGTTTAGAACTAATATTAAAATTTATTATAAAAATCGGTGCCAACACCAAGAATTCCACGAACGCCAATGTAATAGTTGCGGTGAAAATTGCACAAATTACCGCAGATTCGATTCAAGGGACTTAAATTACAAATTTTATAACTTTAAGGATGTCAAATTTAACAAATTTAACTATATTAAAAGGATCATCAGAATTAAATCCGAGAACGGCGAGAATTTCACGACAGAAAACATTTCAGAACTAATCAGAAATAAAATCAATCTACGATTCTAAAAAAAATAATACAAATTTACCTTTCAAGACCAAAAAATAAACAGAGCAGGAATGCAGGGCAAGTTAAGCCACGGTTTGAAAACAAACCAGGATTTATTTTTTCTGGGAAATTTCAATTATATGGAGAATATTGATTCAAAAAAAAATATACAAAAAAAAAACAAAAAAATAAACAAAAAAAAAAAACTTGAACCAGAATAATGGCTCAAAAAAAAATCAAAAAAAAATCAAAAAAAAAACAAAAAAAAAAATCAAAAAAATTCATACAAACTAACACAAAAATCATGGAGAATAAATATTCACATAGAAAGAATTCGGAGAAAAATGTGTCTTGGAATATAAACCATAACAAGCATACCGTATGGAGTATCGCATTAAATCGTCATCATCCAGCAAGGAAAATCCAGCAATAGGCTGAGGTCGCGTCTACAAATTCCAAAAAAAAACAAACAACGTCGAATCCACAAAAATATCATCTTCCCAAAAATTTGTAGCATAGAATTCATTCGTTTAACGATTTAATTCTACTCTACAACAGAAATGTGATCTTCCGGTGAAAATCAAAATTTCAAAAAGTTGGGAATGATTAAATAAAGTCACATCACCCCTTTATAAAAGGGAAACTGAAAATATTTAATTTTGAAATGCTACAGAGTTTTAACTCAGTTAACAGACCGACAAACTTGTACTAAAATGATCTAATCACGTAAAAAGTTAAATGTCCATTATATATTTTCTATTATTTATTTAAAAAAAAATTAATTTGTAACATTACATATAACACCACCTGAAACCCTTCAAAATTCAAAATAATGACAAACGTAATTAATTCTACTTAAAATAATATTTTATAATAAAAATCAAAACGGTCACATCTAATGTGCAAAAATATGTGTAAAATTAATTATTCTTTCAAAATTCATTTTACAATTCAAATTTATCGTTTAAACATTTTTAAAACACTTATCTGTTCAAAATAGATAAATCAAATTCCTATTTACATCTTTCAGACATAACTTAACGTTACCGTCAAACGGTTAAAATTGTACCTGCAATCTTTTTATCATACACATTTACATTCCAGTATCAACACCTGACAACCTGCCAATATCATTCGGACATAAAAACAAATTTTTAATTATTGAAATTGTATTTTAAAAGCTTATTCGGACATTCATGAAGAATAGAGCGTAATGGTCAGTGAAACAGATTCAAAACAAAATCAGTAACACTGACTAGAACACTCGTTTATCGCGAAGGGAGGAATATGCTTTGAAAAGATATAATACAGTGTAATAAAAACTATAAATTAGCTAAACTAAAATAAAAACTGTGAAAAATATTGAAAATTTGTAAAATTTTAAAACAATTAAAAACATTGAGATTAAATCTCACAAAACTTTTTAGAACATAAGAGTTCAATTTTCATAAAATCAAATCAAATTCTTAAATTAAAAACATTCTGTACCATAAAAACATAGAAAAAAAAATGGTTCGTCTATGTAAATCGAAAATATTATAAAAATCGAACCAAGTCCATTAAAATTCAAAAGCGATTTATCGACATAAAAATACCATCTAAAGTTCAGGGATACTTGGGGATAAACCGCCTTTGAGAATTATAGAAAAAAAAGTGATTTGTCTATAATTTAAAAAAAATATACAAAACCAAATCACAAAATTCTCTATAATTCTAGAATTAAAATAGAATTAAACAATGTTGAAACAATGGAATGGATAGCAGATTCAAAACAAATCACAACTTATTGGAAAAACGGGAACTGGAGGCACTTGGGTCGTATGAGTCACTGTCATCATCACCTTCATATTGCGAAAAACTGGCATAAGGTGCAGGAGGGGTCACCGCCACAAACGGACCGGTAGACCCAACATAGTCATTTGCCCAATCTGAAAGTAACGATTATTATCGGAAATATAAACTTTCAAAAAAAATGGCTACGAAAACATTCCAAAATGCCAGACCACCGCATAGCTTAAGGGCTATTTGACACCCAATTTGATGGAAAACCAAAAAAAAAGGCTCAAAATGTCAACTCACCGATAGAGGACAAGTCCGACGAACATAAGCGATTTGGATTGGCGGAAACATGGTCATCGCTCAAAACAGAACTCTGCAAAAATTGTGGGGCAACCTTGGCTTTACCATCGTGTAAAATGAGACAAATTGGACCACGCGATGTGCCGACCTTGCAGATTTCCTTTCCTCCATATATCAAGCTCCAGCCATCCTCGTCATTACCACCAATCACGGTAGCAGTTAACGGTTTTGAATCACCCTCAACACTGGCCAGTTCAAAGCCAGTTGTCACAACATGTGAGAGATCTTGGCCACATTCTTGATCATCACTGCTTAGCTCGAACGAAAATGACTGAACTTGACGACCATGACGAACAGTCTCAAGTGAATCGGTCTCTGCCGAACTTAAATCAACTCGAAGCATGCGGCGACGTTTGAGACCGGTGGACGGCCGCCTAGGACCAGAGGAACCGAACGGGGTCCTTAACTAAAATGTTAATAAGTAAATTGTAAATGTAAACTTGTTTGGTTATGACTAAAAACGGTTAGAAGTCAAAATTATCAGACACATTTACAACATGTGATAACCATGACATTGAAATTATTAACAAGTAAGGTAACATTAATTTACCTCAACACCATCTGAAATTGGAATCGGCAGTCGAGGAGTTGCTTGCATGGTCGGCCAAGTGAAACCGGATTGCGAACAAGACGGTAACTTGGCAATGCCGGACTGACAGTACGACTTAACATCGACGACCTCGGGCACAGCAGGTGTAGGGGTGCCTGGCAATCCTTTGGTGCGGGAAACGGCATTAGTGTATTCCCGGGCGACTTGGACTGAATCCTCGCCTACAGTACCAAGCGTTGGACCTTTCGCGGAACAAAAGTGGTTTGATGATATTTCAAGACCAAAACCGTTCCCATCACGTTTAAGCGCACTAGATACCGGGTTGAAAACCCCATCAAACGATTTTAACGATTTCTTGTGAAGATCATCCAAGAAAGCGAGTGGCGCATTATCGTCAGGTTCAATAAAATCGAGATCGGGTGGGGTAGTATCTACACGTGCCATGAAACTCTGGTCAAGAATGTCGACGAAATGTTGAACGTCGACCAAATTGCGAATCTTCAAATTAACCAATTTGGGCTTGGTAACGACGGTTTGCGAGTCAATTTCATAATCGGAGGGGAACATCTAAATGATAAATAATTAAAATCATAAATGTTACCTCTAACCATTATGTGACCACATTAAGTTACCCAGCGTTATGTTACCACATGGTATGTTACCACCCGTTATGTTAACATCACCTACGATAACAGCAATTATGTGGCCGGGCTCTTCAACGTGGGTTATCAGTAACATTATTTAACAGCCAGACATGTTATTATTCGTTATATTGCCACCAGTGGTTCTTCCGGCAATTATGTTACCAAAAAAGATGACGATATCAATATTTACAAAGATCATGAACGGAAATCAATAATCAAAACAGATGTCGTTAAACATATCATCATTTGGACATGCTATATTGCCACACGTTATATTACCAACCGTTATGTTACCACCCGTTATGTTACCACTCGCTAGTGGCCATGTTATGTTGCCAAAGATAATGAACGAAAATCAAAATTCAAAACAGATGTCGTTATACATATCATTATTTGGACATGTTATGTTACCACTCGTTATGTTACCACCCATTATGTTACCACCCGTTACGTTAACACCCGTTATGTTACCACCCGTTATATTACCACCCGTTATGTTACCACCCGCCAGTGGTCATGTTATGCTACCACCCGTTATGTTACCACCCGTTATGTTGCCACCCATTAGGTTACCAATATGCCATGTTATCACCGATTATGTCACAAAAATGCCATAAATCAAGGAAGTCTTACTCACCGATGAAACACAAGACTGACGAACTTGGTCCATTTGTCGACAAAGATGACCATAAAAGGCGGATGTTTTGGTTAAAATTGGCACACCAGCACGTTGAAAAGAACCAACGTAAATGCCGTTAACAACATCTTCAACTTCACCCAAAGACTGAGCCAAGGACGAAACACATGCTCGGAAACGGTGATTAAAACGAAACATACAAAGAGCATTGGAGGCCAGGTTGTAAACGTCTAAAACGGGAAAATTATGGAAAATAAACCATTTTAAAAAAAAAGTGGGGAAAACGGCCATGGACGAAATTGGGGAAAATGGAAATATGTCGTTAAAATCATTATGGAAAAAAATGGATTTTACATAATTGACCGGTACTTTTACAATTCACAAAATAATTGGAAAAAATTACCTTCATTATGGCTGCGAGTACGACGGACCTCCGTCATAAACATGTGAACTACATAAATTAGTTCTTGGATCAAATCGGTCATTTGTTTGGTGCACACATGCTCTTCGAATCCAGGAGAATCAGGCTGAAAGCCAAACGCTACATTGAAAACCGACGAGGAAAACTCCTTTTGATCAGCAGCATAGTCGACATTCAAACCGGTCACATCACGAAATATTTGACCAAAATCTTCATGATTACGAATCGAATACCGAACAGCAGCAACCACCGGCTCAAATTGCCCCATAATTTCGTCAAACTTGAAAATCTCTGACGGCATATTATCAATATCGACTCCCTCAGCAACGATTTTTTTGTAAATCGATGGAAATACCGGTAACTTCAACATTGGCAATTCAGGTCGACGAAGGGCAGTCGAAACCCGATCACTGGCTCGAAGACCACGGTTACGGTAAAACTGGACCTCGGTCTCAAAACTCTTGAAACGAGCGATGTCCAACTCGTACCGGTTGCAGCTCAAACGAATCATGCGCTTCTCCACGTTATTTAGGTGATTTTGCCAAAACTGAATAATAAAATCAATATTACGAAATGAAAATGCTTCTACAACGACGACAACAACAACTACAACAACAATGTACAGAAAATGTAAAGTTTGAAATATACTTACATTATGAGGGGCATAAACAGGAAGGTCGGACTGGTCAAGTGCAGGCTGAAACATCAATAAACTGGTCATCAATGGCGGCAAATTAAGACGGCCAGTACATCCACCAGGGCCGGAAACGGCATCAGGATTGAGCAAGTTGCGGTCGATCTGAAATTTAATTTAGCAAACCAATATTACCGGTTTTTCAATGGTCAAAAATCAAAAAAAAAAAACAAACATCAAAAACGAAAGAAATTTCACGACTGGCAAAAGAAAATATGGTGATAATTATCAAAACTTGAAAATCTGGTTAAAACTCAATGGAAACTTTTGATAAAGAATGTTACACACCTGGCCCGAAATATCGACGACTCGATTAAACCGTGACAAAAAACCGGCAAATGAACTGGTCAAACTGCGGTCAAGGTTGGACAGCTCATTTATTATGGCCCGTGAAAGGCCACCGATTTCAACAGCTTTTCGCAAACGAGCGATATCCCAACATTCCCGAAATGGCATATTTTTATCATCCTCCCGAGCGCGCTTCAAAGAACCGGTCTTAGCAGATTTGGGTTTTTTCTCCATTTTATCTTGTCAAAAAAAAGTAAAAAGATCGGAGAAAAACGTAGAAATACGAAATAAAAATCTAAACTTAAAATGTGGATGATTTTGTTTTCACCCGAAACTGAAATGAAGCGAAAAAAATGGAAATGTGGATTTTATATGAAATCACCGAGCCAATCAAATTTGAGTATTTCAAATAGAATGGGAAAAAAAAAAAGCTAACGGTTTTTCAAACAATCACAAAAATCAAAAACATGGGCAGACAGACAAACAATTACTAACCGAAAGATTTTGAAGATTGGCCATTAACTCCTCGACACTCACCACGCCCAATGGATTTTGTTGACGTTGCGCATCAAGGATTTCGCGCATGGATTGTAAATAGTATTGAACATAATAACAAAATTTCATACTATCTATCTTCTTGTAGTAAGGATCAAGCTGCCCCTGGGGGTTAACACAGCGGGCCTTTGTCCGTACCATTACTACATGTCGAGTCAAAATCCAGCCAATGAATCTCAAAAACAGCTGTCGGATCGTAAACGAAATCTTTAATGAGGGGAAAACCGACTTGTCACGAACGTACCCCAAAATGACATTGGCCTCGTAGTCCATCGGTGGAGAAGCAGTACTGCAATCATTGTACAATTCCACATAACGTTTGGCAGGGCCAGGAGCACGATGGGTCCCCTGAGTACAGTCGAATCGCCACATAAGATGAAGCCATTGATATACGTCAAATTGCGACGAGGTTTTCGCAATCGTCAATTCGGTAGGCTCATCTAATCGACTTGTATAGGACCCAATATTGATAGGCACTACATCGGGTGAGTACTTACTGGTCAAGACATGGGACCGTAGACGAAGGTGAGGTGACAAAAAGCGTCCACAAACAAATTCCCACCCTATATCACGACGGATGGGCACACAATCGAACTTCATTCCCAATGCTTCCATCAATCCTGAAAAAGTTCAAATCAATAGAAGTAACGATTGAAAGGTTATGTGGACAAACAATGAGCCTTATGTTACCACCCACTATCTGGTGAAATGAAACAAAAATGGACACATATTATCTGGGAAAATTGAGTTGGACAATTTTGGACACATTATTGGGATCAAAATGTTATGTTACCACCCGTTATCTTAACAAGAATGAATCTATAACATTCGGAAGTTCTACGGATGACCAAAACCACAGAATTGGTTATCACCATATATTATGTTGCTACTCGTTATCTTGCAGTCAAGAACCCCAATTATGTTAACGAAAATTAAGCAAAAGTGAAGAAAACTTACCAAGAAACAATGAACAGTGTTTCGTCGCTTGATGATTTTTTTTCACTGGGTCGACACCATTTGCACTTCCATGACCAACAATGAGATGGAGCAGCTTACTTTGCGGGAAAATGCCATAATCGGGATCGCCTTCTTGGACATTAAGTGCATGTTTTCCTGTCAGATTGGGGGTCTGAGATACAAAACAGTATCTAGGAACTAACAACTTTGAGCGCTCAATCACACTCTCAGACGTCATAGGAAGTTGCTCGTGGATAACAGCTGACACCAGCTGCTCGAAATCGACATGTTCAATGACCCCATCATTAACATAAGTCGACAGTCGACGAAGAATAGCTTCCTGGAGCGACGAATTTTTCACTGTCGGAAAGACTTCACCACCATCTTCATCAGTAGTCGAGCGTTTGGGGAAATGAAGTGCACCTCTATGGAAAAACCGACGGCATGAAAAAGGCAAAACGAACTTCACACCATTATTGACTATAACGATATCTCCACTGGATCGTTGATAAAATAAGTATTGAAGAAACGGTACCTTTTCATCGTTTTCACCAAACAACTCAGCCTCACGCTGGCGATCGGTCGACTCTAACTCGGCACTCAATCGCCGCAATTCGTCCGCATTTAACACTTTATAACCGGTAGTATATGACGGATCGGATGCAATCACACCATCTTCTACCCAGGCGGCGATATCATAGCTAAAGTCTTCTTCGAGGTACAAAATGGGGAAATCGGGAGTCTCAACCGGTCCAAAAATGCTAGGACCAGTTTTGATAACAGCAAACCGGTCAGAAGATTCCTCGAGGCTCTTCAGGGACAAAATCTCCGATTGAAAGTAGCAATTCTTCATCACGATGCTGGACACCATAAGAGCGTTGAAGAACATGTGCGTGTCAAATCTCAACGAATGACTATCAATTGAGTAATGGGCTATTTTTTCACATACACATGATTCGAACACGGTCAGCTTGACATAATATGATGGCAACTGCAAAATATGGTCGGCAATGTACGAAGAACCCATTCGTTCGAAACCCTCGGGGTCAACATCAACATCAAAAACGGACTCCGGAAGCTCATAGGATGTTCTACACAAAGGGTCAGAAACTAACAGGTTATTCATTCTCAAAATGTGAAACGGCAATGTTGGAAAATGTTCTAATGGAAGTTATATGGAAAACATTCGAAATCAATATTATCTTTACATCAGTTATCTTAACAATTTGGGAAAATGGAAGCATTAGATTTCAATCTTATCTTGACACCAGTTATCTTAACATTACAAAAAAAAAGAAAAACTGAAAACGTCTTATTTAAAGAAAAAGATGAATTGACACAGAATCATCTGACCCTTAACCTGTCGACGTCGTCCATTCCTTGTCGATTACCAAATGGTCCACTTCGTGCTGCCTGAGTGGATGGCCGCATCAAATCATCACGTGCAATCGGCTGGATGACCTTCAAAGTCAACATTGGTCGAGCGGATTGATACAAGGTGAACAGACGACGATATTTTGACAACAACTTAACCGGTAGACTTTGATGGTAACAGAAGCCCGACTCATTCTGACCACTAAGGGTTAAAAAGGGCTCGTCATCCATCAACTCGGTCGAGCAACCACTAGTGGGAAGAAAATTCCTAACATATCGATGGAAAACGCGGGGGCGAAAAAGGCTAAAGTTCATAAGTTTAGCGGCCATTAACGGCGTACTGTTGTCCAAAAAATCGTCAATGTGTTTAGTATCAGGGATGTCAAAAACTGCCATAAGGCTTTTCAAGTGGCCAACAAACATACACATTCGACGTGAATGATTCAAAATGGGTTTACAGACCATTTTACTGATATCATAACCCATGTAGATATCGGTTATATCGCTCGAAAAGCGAAAAGACGTTGCTGGTTGAGTGGCGTTTCCGGTGGAATTATCGATAATGGTTGGTGTTACTTGGAAATTCTTATCATTCGTGGTGGCTCGGTTGGGAAAATCACTTGAAGGCTTATACTGAACCTCATTGATTAATGACGAAGTCAAAAGTCCAGCGTTTATGATGTCGGGACATATTGCGCCGCTAAACGGCGTGTAGAAGGAAGTTATGAAACTACCAACTAGACCGATATGGACCGCCAACATTGCACGCAACTCATGATCATTCTTAGCTTTAGTGGCTATGAAGGGAGGGACCCTGTTTTCGCCTAGTAACTTAAGTTGCGCTAGGGCGGCCTCTCGAACTTCAAAAATATAACCTTGATCGTTACGAGTGTCAACATGTTTGAGCCGCTTATACTCACCCCATGGTTTCAACTTTAAGTAATTGCGACGCTCCTCAATGACACGCCCATAATGTTCAATGGCGGACTCCTGCTGGTGTGTCAATACGGTCTCGGTGATATGCTTGAAGTCGTCAGCATGCTTTGCAAGCTCAACATAGATGTCGGGATGAATTTCAGGGGTTAATTCGTAACGTTGACCACCTAAAAGTTATTATAATTCAACACTGTACTCAATCGTTACATTAAATTTGCTATAACAATTCCCCTAAAACTTACAAACCGTCCACTTAATCAATTCCCCGATATAACAACCACGAATCGTTAAAACACAAAGACATCAAATCTTTTCCCTTTCAACAAAATTATAAAAACACACCAATCAATTTTTTGGAAAATAATCATAAAGGCGCAAATTCATAATACTTCTAAAAATAGAGGCGAATGCGTACAGTCACCCACCCTTAAAATACATTTACAGAAGAATAGAAATTAAGTTTGGGAATTATGTAGATAATTGCAAAGATCTAAAACCCGAATAGGAATTGGGATTTTTTCAAAAAAAAAAGTCTACAAATTCGGTGCGTCGGGGATTGTTTTTTTTTCCCTCACACAATTACAAAAAATAAACAGAGAGAAAAGATGATCTCAGGTGCCCTGGTAAAATAATTTACTTACTTGTTTCTATTTCCTGTAGTCTCTGGTCAAAAGTTGGAAAATCTTCGTCATCGTCTATCATCAAAAGTTGTTGATTCCAAATTGAGAATCGTAGAATGAACAAAAAAGTTGAATTTCATTGTTTTTATAATTTTTCATCATATAATTCTAGAAAAATTAAAAGAGTTCCAGGAACTGAAAATAAACAATTTTTAAAAAAAAAACAACAACTAATTATGAATAAGTAATCGATTCTTATAAACAAGATTACTCGAATAACATAAACAAAAATGACTAATAATTAAAATATGAATTA
>SCLG01001258.1:0-12660 GCA_004367875.1 Oikopleura albicans
AAAGAGCGGTGCAGGCAGTGTATAATACAAAGGTGAGACCACTCAGGAGAATAGACGGTTTCAAAGCTCTTATATGTTGTGCTGGTCACAATTATAAAAACAGAACTCTGAAAGGTCTATTCTTCGCTTTAAGAAATATTTTATAATAATTTATTTTTAAAACGTTCTGGTCAACAAACAGGCAGTAAACGGACAAAGGAAGTAACGTACAGTTGAGGCCAAGGCAGAGACTACCGTTGAGGTAGACGGTGCCAATTGGGGTCAAAAGAAGTTCAGGAAATGTCGGTACTGCGACGGTAAGCCCTAAAATAAAGTTAAATGATTTTTAACTAATTAACCATCTTCTTGGCCTTTTATCATTAAAAATGTATTTCGAAATATATTTATTTCAAAATATATTTTGAATGTAAAAAGGCCTATTTCTAACGCTCTCTCTCTCTCTCTCTTTTCTCTCTCTTTTTCCTTAAAAAAAACTTACCACGCGGTTGATGATCTATCAAAATTGTGAAATGTTTTTTGTGTCAAAAATTGTTTATAAGGGGCCCGCGTGGCCTAGTGGTGGATTATTAATTACCTAACTTATTTTACAGTAGAAACACACTATAAGAAATGTTTCTATTTAGGAGTAGAAATGATGTCCCGGGGGTTTTTTGACCTGAAATGGTCAAATATAATTATACTGTAAAGATAAAGGTGTTTTAATCCTTTTTAAGAAAAAAAATCTAAAATGAGGTCGTGTCTAATAATTCCAATTTAATATCGTGGGCCATACTTGGTTCTATCAATAAACTTAAGTTCCTGACTTGGTCTAAAGGAAACCCGTGGGCGAGGGTCCGAAAGGAACGGGTTACGGCGCTGTGGGATATCACGGGCGCGGCGCAGTGAGTCGCGATTTCCTAACCCTGGAGAGGTCGGCGTGCGAGATTGCTCTCTAGCGCGGCCGGTCCATGGCGGGATAATGTCCGAAAGGGTCGAATCCGAGGACCTGGGCGATTGGTCATTGGTGAAAGTGCGGGTAATATTAACTTCACCTTCATACTCGGACTGGTCAACTGTTGAAGGGTTGTCCGAGGATGAAGATGACAGGGTATATTTCCGCTTTTGTTTTTTGTTAGGTGGTCCATTTTTATTGGACCGTGCCTGGGTCCCGGAGGTCGACGGTTGGTTGTTTCGGGGATTAGTCCGAACTCGGCCATTATGTGGCCACTTAATTAAGGGAGGTGGCGTGCCCATATTAGGGTTTTTGGCCGGGCTGAGCTGTGCCGGAAACCGAAGAGGCGGTGGCATTGGGTCCGAACTGGCAGAAAACGGTGTATTGGCCCGTGCAGCTCTTGGCGGCGTTGACGCTGTCGGCGGCGTTGCAGCTGTTGACGGCGTTGGTCGTCGTGCTGGTGGCGGTGTGCCAGGGAAGGCCAGAATTTCGGTCAACGCTTGCTCGGACAAAATGACGTCCTGTGTTGGGTCCGCCAAATTTCGCACCTCGGTCATGCTCCTAAGAACGGATAAAATGTTAAAAAAAATAAATCAAAATGTTGATTTATGCATTTTAAAATAATTTGGTCTTTTTAGTCTTAGTTTTAGGCCTATAGATACCCCCTTAAAGGCCACAACATACACCCTTGTACCCATTTGGCGTGTGCGCTGGTAATGAGTCATTACTTCGCGCGCCTACGCAATAAATAACGCAATCGCGGTCGGGCTACGTGACGCTTTATGAAATATTGCGAATTGTTGTGTTTTTTTCGAGTTGGTCAAATAGTTTAGTTTTTTTTCAGTTTAATTGTTTATTTTAAATTAAAATTTCCACGAAAAACGTTTTATTCGAAAAATTAGAAAAAAAAATTCAAACGAGATAAGAAAGAAGAAAAAAGTCAAAATCGTCAAAATGAAGGTTAGTAATTTGTAACCCTTGAAACCCTAAAAAAATTTCGGCGGTAAATTGGGTAATTTACCGGCGGTTGAGGAGGCCCCAGTTAGACAACCAGGCCGGAGGACTGGTGTCTATTTTGTTGCCTGTTTCGTCGATGTAAAAGCATCGTGGGCCAGCAGGGGTGAGCATCACTTGGACCGTGCGGGCTTCATCCGCCTCGGATGCATTCGCAAACCACGAGGCCGATTCAAACATCGGTACTGACCGTGATTTTTCTTCGACCTGGCATATATGTTTGCGAATGATATCAACGACTTCTTCCTCGGACCTATTTGACCCATCGGGCAAGTACAGCTTGTCCATGTCCGGCATGGGTGGAAACTGCATTAGGCGGTCCAAGGATTTGTTGGTCAAGTGATGTGTGAGGCTGGTCCATCGATTCATTGCACGGAATTCTTTCAGGCTAGGGGTGTGTCTCATTTTACAGGTCATTTCATAATAACCGAAAAGAGACGCCTGCCTAAACTAAAAGAAAACGTGTTTTTAGGTTGTAGGGCTAAATAGGGGTTGGACTGTATTAACGTTTTCAATCTGTAAATTCCTAATTATTTTTATTTTTCTAGGGTCGAACAACTGGTAATCTACAGAAGAAAAACGCCAAAGTCTGTCCCAAATTCAACGTTGCACTAGTAAGTTAACACTATTACCAAAAGTTAACAAAAAAATTTTGATCAAAAGGAAAAAAATATTGGAAATTGCGGTTTTTTGGCGCAATTTCCAATGTGTCAAGATATGAGTGAAACAACTGTTAACATATGGGACTCACGGTTTTAAAGCGTGAACCTCATTTTGTTCCGTTGTAAGTTATAGTGATATGTTTGGACTTTTTGTGAAAAAAAAATATTGAAAATTCCGTAGTCCGAAATTTTCAATTTTTGTCAAGATATGAGCTAAACAACAAAATCTAAAATTTTACCCCGATTTCCATCCACCATCTGCTGTTGGTGGTCTGGAGCTTGGCGATTTCGCATACCACGCTGAGCTCGATTAGGGTCTGCGCCGCCATGAACGGGGTGGATGCGTTGAGTTCCATGCCAAGTTTTGTCAAGTTGACACATCGGCTGGCCAAATAAAATTGAACGCTATGGATTGACTTACCATTGAACTCGCTAGTTTGGCCGGCCAAGATTACGTAGTTTTGGGCCGACATTTCCGTGTTTCGGATGAGTCGGAGGGCGTGTGCTTCGCGTGCTTCGACTCTACCCGAAAAATGGAAATTGTCGTTTCCGTTGACCCTTTTTGGTGTTGTACTACGGGACAGGGGCTTATTCTGGGTCTTTTTCTTGCGCGGTGCTCTGGCATGTTCCATGGGTGACATTGGCGCGAAAAAGACCGTTTGTGGCAGAATAGGCGTAGTTGGTGTTGTGGGTGTTGTTGGAGTAGTAGTAGTTGTTGTTGTAGTTGTTGGGGCTTGTGGTGTTGGTATGGTTGTTGTTGTAGTTGTTGGCGTTGTTGTTGTAGTTGTTGGCGTAGTAGTTGTTGGCGCTGTAGTTGTAGTTGTTGGCGTTGTAGTTGTTGACGTTGTTGTTGTTGTTGTCTTGGTTGTTGGCGTGTTCTTGGTTTTGGCCAAATACGCAGCTGAAGCTGCTCGTTCCTCAGGTGTCGGTGAACCAGGTGGTGTATGAGGTGGAATGAAGTCGTCCGGGTTAAGTTCCGGACAAATCCAATCCATTTCGGGGTCATAATCCAAAGTGTCCATATTGTCCACCACCTCCTCCACATGCGGTGAACCGAACAATGAGCTTAGGTCATCCTCGCTGAGGCCAAGGTCAAGTTCATCATCGTTTTTATGAGCCGCCATAACCTAAAAATAAACAAAAATGAGCAATTATTTCTTATAAATAACTGGTCATAATATTATAACTATTGATAACATTAATTATGAATAATTATTATTATTAATTATAATTATTTTAATTTATAGGACCCGCCAGATGACACTACAGCCCGTGCGCCTAGTAGCCCTGTGGAAGTTCCGATTTTCATCGAGTTTATCTTCCAAGGCCAAAATGGGGGAGAATTGTCGGCGGAACGAATTGGCCGTTTAACCCGTGAGGACCTGGCGGATATGATCGAAATGAATGAGGAGGGCAATCGATCGACTGCATTTCCCGGACATGAGCGACCCTTTTTTTGTGTGGCCGAGGCGCAAGATCAGCTATTATTGGCACCGGAGCTGTTGGGCGCTCACTTGGTGCAACAGGTCGAAAATGGAAAGTGGCTGGCCAAAATCTCGGGTCAAATTTTAACCCTTAACGATGGTAAGGTCGATTTGCTCCGTGAAATTTGTTTTTTGCTGCCCAATGTTGAAAATGAACCACAGGGGAAGTATTTCAGCCAGTTGCAGCATGTGCTTTGTGAACAAAATAACTTCCCCAATGGATTTTCCGATAAGATTTTGGTTGGCCTTTTCGACAAAGTGAGCAAACAGTTCCGGTGCGAATTTATGTCCCAGTGCGAGGTCAAGGGTTATTGTGGTCAACGGGAATGCGGAGCATGCGTTGACCGTGCAATATGTCTTGATGGCCCGGTTTTAATTCCGAAAATTTTACTTTCCGAAATTTTGATTATAACTTATAATTTATAAGAAAAATACATATAGCACTTTTCAAGTATTGGCTCTCAAGTGTCCCTTTTTATGAATTTGAAAGAAAGAAATTTTTGTGGCCCAAAATTGTAAAATTGTAAAAAAATTGATAAAAATTGATAAAAATTGAGAAAAATGAGAAAAAAATCTAAAAACTATTTTTTTTTTGGAATTTTTAACAGACATGCGCGGCACCCAGTCCTCACTTTTCGTGTATGGTTTATAAAGGCCCTTCAGTGGAAACAATTGGCCCTTGGGCGCACTGATGATGGTTTCATGGTGGATACCCGTTTAAGTGGCCAAATGCCAATAAATGACGCCCAAATGAAACAATCGGCCAATTTCAACGGGGTATCCATACAGTGTGGTCGTTCGAGCAAAAAGGAGGTCAATGGTCATTATCAACTATATTGTGGCATGTATGGGGCACATGCTGACCATCCTGATGACCGTTTTCATGGATTAATGGCCTGTTTCACTGAAGGACGGAGAAAAGAAGGACGTGGCGCGCATTCAGGTTAAAAATTTATTTTTGTAATAAAAAATCTAAAATAAGCCCTCGTTTTCGGTGATGGCATTGTATTCATTATTGGCATCTAACGTAATTTGCGACAAAATTTGGGTGTTTGTGGCCAAAGTATTATCACGAATTCGAGGGTAGGACATAACTTGAAGTGCTCTGTGTAATGTTGCGTAGGAGTTAACCGGCCAGGCTCGATTTTCTCGTTCACCATAACTATCCGTTAAGAGCCGAAAATGTTGAGGAAAATTGTCAACATTTTCGGGTCGGTCTGGAATGTTGAACAAAGAAAATTGGGTTGGGAACATTTCGTTGGTATTAAATGTTCGTGACTGGCCCGGAAAATCCCTTACCACATATTGAATGTGGTTTATTTTATTTCGGAGTTTTAAATGTAACAAAAAAAATATGCGTTCATGGACCGGCATATTTGTTAGTTGGCGGTTATGGGCCGCAGCAGGTCGTAAAGGGCTGGTTAAAAATTCTCGCGAAAGTTGACGTATGTCAATCTGAAAATGGTCTGTGTCTATTATGGCATCTAAATTAAAACCGTGAATGGCCCGTTTAATTTGCCATTGCATGTTTTGAAATGCAACCTGAAAAACCAGTCCTTGATCTACTGGGGCCTGCACCATAAAAATTTGTAGGGCCTCTCTGTAAGTATATAGCGCTTGGGCCAATGAATCGGCCAATAAATTGAACTGTGTCCAAGTTAAGGCTTCGCCATTGGGGAAGGCCGCCATATTATTTGACAAAAAACTTAAACATTCAAAATGGGCCAAACGGCACGCACGGTCGATAAAATGCCGCGCGATTGTAACCGGGTGGCGAATGCTGAGCACATTTATGCCATTAACAATTATTTGTGCCGGGTCGCCTATAAATCTATTTTCATTTTGGTTGTCCGGGGCGGCACGAATTCCTTGTCGGATAACTTGACGGTCTAGGTTTATGCGGTCCAAAATATCTTGGTGATCTTGCAAAAAATAATTTATGACCACGTCAATAGTAATTCGACAGGCCGTGACAGCGGCAAAGAAACCGACCAGGAATACGTGCTCCGCCCAAATTTTTGCCTGATTATAACGGGTACGAAACCGACGACAGGCGACCCGGTATAATTTAACCACTAACCGGTCCAATCGTACAAACACAACGCGCCCAACCCTAACACTGGCCAAAATACAAATAATTGTGGCAATACACGTGATAAAGTTCCAAATAAAGTTCCAAATAAAGGAATGTTTTGTACTTCCCGGGTTGTTAGGCCGGGTGTAGCTATCCATTTCCTTCATTTTCCAAAAAAACAAAAAATGGAAATCACAATCACGAAATCACAAAAAAAATCCCAATTTAATTAAAAAAAGTTTTAGCTCTTTCCTATTTTTATTTGTAAATATTTACCTGCGTTCTCTAGGTCGCGTAGCCGATGTGTGAATAGGACAAAAATATAAAATATTTTTTAGGGACTGTGTGGGTGGCGATTTCTGTTCGCGCGGATTTCCAATGGTTGGAAATGAATACGCTGCTCGTTTATTGGTATAGTATGGGTCTGGCCGACTACAACAATCCGTGTAGCGAAAAGGAATGGCGACGGCATCTCGCGCGCAGGTGAGCTTCGGCCAAAAACTAGTCAATTTTCGGTCAGACAAAAAAATTCTAGTTAATTTTTGTTCGGAATATTCCGTATACGCAATAGATCCTAAACTAGGGTGGTCTTTTTGTTTTTAAACAGAACTAGGGTGTTCTAGGCCAAACTTATAAATTATGAGTCATAAATTATGATACATTATGATACATAACCGATTTTAGTGGTCGTTACGCCGTCGAATACCTAGAGGCCCTGTTTCCAAAATTTGCCGGCGCTGGCCTTTACCACTTGATGAAGCGTTTTTGGGAGGTTGCCCGCGAGAACATGTCGCCTGCCGCGCGCTACCGTTGGTCACCTTGCCGGAAAATTGTATTAGGTATAGATTTTCCCTTATATTGTTATATAGCGCGGACGGGATCTCGTTTTTCGGTCTAAATCTTAGATATTAGACACTTTTTGGCCCGTTCAAGATGTTTATGTGGGAAAATCTTCACCAATGGGTACATTTGATCACTAAAATTTTTATAGTGGCCAAATGGGTGCCCATTGGTGGATTGAAGTTATTATTGGGCCCAATTCGGTACCCGAGTGTACGACGGTCACAACAAAAAGGCGAACCGCTTTGCTTGAACATTTTGTTAAACGAGTTTTAAATTTCTGTAAAAACTGGTCTGAAACAAAACAAACAAACAAACAAACATATTTTTATCGGATAGATGACAATAAATTCAATCTACTCGTTGTTTTTCTGGGACCTTCCCAAAATACAAAAAATCACAGAAATCACGGAAATCACAAACTAAATTGAAAATCACAGAAATCACGGAAATCACAAAATCACAAATTCAAAATTTTCTTATTATTTCAAATCGAAAATCTCAAAATCATTTTTTTGCCTGAAACAGATCTGTTTTTTTTCGAATTCGTCTACTTCCTGGTATAATATTTTGCGGATCTATTTCCGATGTAGGGCCCTTAAAAACCAAATTTGTTGGCGAGCTTGAATGAAGGACCCTACTTTCAAACCTTTTTTGGCCTCGACGTTTGTGCTCTGCGGAGGTTGCCCCTGATGGTGGGCTCGGCGTAACGGCCGGTGAGATAATTGAGGTAGGTCTCACCCTGTCATCTATACAGTCCGGGATCGGAAGCGTGGGCGGAAGCGACATCGCGGTTGAATCCACAAAACTTGTTGGAACAAATTTTGTCGATTCAGGCACGACGTCACTTCCGGCCTCACTTCCGGTGTCCTCATTCTGGGCTGGGGACTGTATATGTGGCTTATTTACACAATGGTTACACCGAGTCCAATTGTACTGGGCATCCTCCACCCATATGGCCTTTTGGCGTAAGAGAGCGCCAAAATTCAACACTTCCGGCCACTTACGGCCACTTCCGGTTGAAGATACCCGGTCAAAATTCCGTTGTTTAGGGTCCACACTGTCACCGTTTAACACATTACAAATGGCCGTAAAGTGCCATTTATATAGTTTGTGCACCTGGACACCAACTTTGGTAGTGCATATGGTTTCATTGTCCCAATCTATACCGTCCCGCTCGAATCCTGGCCCTTTTGCAATTTTAAAAAACGGATTCATCTCATTCTTATCATATGGCTTATCTATTTTGACCAAATCTCCCAGTTTTAGTGGTGAGACATTTGGTAGGCCATATTCCGCATCCGGAGCGTACGGGATAAATTTGAGCGGGAGGGTATGTTTTTTCGTGAGATTTTTGTTGTCTTTGGCCTCTCGCGCGGTTTGCCGGCATAATTTAATTTTATTTATCAAATCTTCAACCGGTAATATTACCGGTTGGGCCGTAAACTGGCGCGTGCCAAAAAAAAGCTCACTGGGAGTGAAACCCTCGGCACCACGTAGTTGGTTGTACTTTTTGCTAACATAGTCGGCCACCGAGTGGCGTGTGGCCTCCGGTTTGGACATTTCTAACCGGACAAAACGTCCGGCCTGGGACAAACGTCCATCAAGTTCAGGAATATTATTCTTCGACGCACTGGTTTTTTCATGAAATTCCAACTTGATGTTCGCTTGCGCCAGGCCAACGTGTTTTGATGCGCCAATATGGACCGAACTACTGTCACAGCGCATGGTGATCTGTGTGGACTCCAAATTGCGCATACAAAAGTCCATTTTGACTTTTAGTAAAATTTTGACCAGCTGTACCGCATTTAAATTACCGGAAATGGGGTATAACCGGAGAAACCGGGTCAAATGTTCTGTAACCACCAACCACCGCCACGTCCGGTTAATGTCAGTATCCATTAAGGCTGAACTGCGCGTGGTCCGGTTATGGGTCATTTTCCCGGTTTTATAGTAGTGCACCTCGTCAATTAATAACTGGACCCCTATTTTTGTTGGAATAGGGATCTCTTTCTGCGGTTTATAGGTCGGGGGAGAAGTTTTTAGCATCAAGCAGCCCTGACAAGAGTTAACTACCGTTTTTATGGCCTCTTCCAGTCCTTGGCACTCAAAAACTTGTCCCGCGGCCAATTTAAACGCATTAACTGAACTGTGCCCCAGGGAGTTATGTAATGCTTGGGCCAATGGAACAATACACGATGTTGGCAATTTGATGACCTTAAGATCTTTCTTAAGGCCTTTGGTGGACACTTTTTCACGTTTTATCACTTTTAAAACTCCATCACTATCTAAAAAGGCTCCTCGAGTTAATAGCGTGTCCACCATCCGTTTTTGATTACCGGAAGCCACATCCAGTATCATTCCTCTGGCCCGGTTACGTAATAAGCGTCGCGTTTTAACTAACACTGGGTCCTTGCTCTGCCATTCCTGCAACAAATTTGCGTCCTCCAGGATTTGGTTGATATTTTTAGCGAAAAAACGTTTTGTGGCCAAAAAACCGGAAATAATTTCTTCATTTGGTCGGTCACACTTTTTTTCCATTGAGTTCCACAAAAAATCATTTTTTAATTCTTTTATTAAAAATGAATTATCCTTCGTAACCCCTGGCCGTCCAGGCCGTCGTAGTGTGACCGAATTAAAAAAATTACCGGTATCTGATACCAATTTACTGTTTAGGACTTCTGAGAAGGATGGATATGGCAAAGTAGGCTCCAAGCTTGTAAAATGGACTTGACCAAAGGTAATTGAAGATTTTTCCAGTTGCCGCCAAAACGAGTGGCCCTCTTTTTCAATGGTTTTACAAATATCACAGTCTGTGCACGGTTTTTGATTAGCAAAAACGGGCCGAAATCTCGAGAGAAAATCCACATGCAATAGTTCTTTGTCCTTCACATAAACAATCCTAAAATGCTGTGTTAACATTGTGGCAAAGAACTTATTGATGCGGAAATTCTCTTCCGATGGGATCCCTGTGCGTTTCATTTTTTCATATAACCTGGCCACTGACTGTGAATCGGTTTCCACAGTGATTAAAGTATGAGGGTCGTTTACAATCTTTGCTACATGTGATAAGGCGGCCGCGGCGCCCTGCAGTTCCAACATGCACGAGCCAGGGAGTTCTTTGTTAAGACCCTCCCTTGTTTTTGAATAAAAACAAATAAAACGCCTAGCGTTTGTTTTAGGGTGAATTTGGAACGCAATCGCCGCGGTGGCCAAGTAACTTGTATCAACCGTAATCACCACTTCTACCCCCTTAAGTGGGGGCCATAAACCCATAAGTGAGTTCATTGCGGCCTGCACTTTAAAAAAATGTTTCTCTAACTCACTTGACCATTCAATTTTTGTAGCACTATCACCAGTAGCCTTAACCCTTAAAGGGTTAAGGAGGTCCGTAGCATAAGGGCAGAATTTTGCCAAGTACGCACACAACCCCACGAACCCTCGCAGGTCCTTAACCGTTTTGATTTTCGACGGCTCTATATCATTAATATTTGAAATTGTGTGCGGACTTGCAAGAATCTGGCCTTTTGAAATTAACGTCCCTAATACTGTGTGATTTCGGCCTAAAATTTTCATTTTCTTGCCAGAGATTCTAAGGTCATAAAATTTTAAAGTGCCCATTACGTTTCGGAGCAACTGGACGAAATCTTCCCGGTTATCATGGAAAATGCAAATATCGTCCATGTACCGGGCCACATTATCCGCATGGGGCAGTAAAATTTGTTGCATAAGGTGCCGACAATGACTCGGGCTTAAAACCCAACCCTGGGGCATTTTTCGATACGCAAAGGGGCCCATTAGGGGGTGTATAACTACAAAAAAGGCCCACAATGTTTCGCACAACAAAAATGAGTAAAAACATTGTGTCAGGTCCAATATGCAAAAATAACCCTTCTCCGTGAAGGGTGCCACCTGGCGGATAATTGTGACCATGCAATCGGCTTGGGGTGCCTTGAAAAGTGTGGCATCATTTGTGCCTGCCGCACAATTGGCCACAATCCGGATTGAACTTGCATTCAAGACCGGTTTGCCCAGTTCATTTTTCTTTGCTACGGCAAAAATGGGCAAAATATTTTTTACCGGTATATTATTTTCATATACACTAATAAGCACCCCAAGTGCGATTTCTAGGTCCAATTTTTTAATGAGCGCATCGAGGATAGGAGGCGGTAGGCTATGATAATATGACCGGCAATAATTTTTGCACAACTCGCCATAAATTATACCGGTAATGATCATTTTTGGGTCCGTGACATTACCAATGTCGGTCCGAAAAAGGACCGGAAACTTATGTAATACCTCAGAGATCTCCTCCCTTAACCCCCTGTCCTCCTCGCGGTTCATTTCAAAAAACGACCCATCTGGGTCTATCTGTACCTGGTCAATGGTTGACCCGTCTAATGCCTTTTGCCGCATTAATTGAATACGTCTAGACCAGGCATAGAACGAGTCTGGGCATTTTCCATGTAACAGAAGGTCCACGGTGTTATTTTCAAAATTTAAATCAGGGTCTGGAGCGTCTCCTGGATTGACCTCCAATGAAAACGAGTGACCTTCAAATTTTTCTCTGGTGAAGGTCACTTTATGATTATGATTTTGGATTATAGGGATAACTTCATCATGAGAATAACGTCGACTGTGCGGAACACCGCAGTACCAGGGAAGTGGACCCTTAGGCAAACTTTCAAGGTATGCCGCGAAAGGCCCCACTTGACCCCGGTTAACTGCCGGTTCCGCAGGAACCGTAACCGTTCTAAAATTTAAAATTTGCGTAGGTTCACCGATGTTAATGACATGTGGTCCGAATTTCAATACCGGTTTCCGCCCATCCAGTGATGCATACTGGATCCGGTTGCGCAGCAGGTCCGGGTTGCCAAACAACATTTGCATCTGTGGCCCAATCCCATCACGCATGACCATCACGTTGCGGAATTGTAAACGGTATTGTCCCATATTTAAATTGAAGTTCACCGGTCGTGGGAGAAGCTTGAAACGGGCACCAGTACATGACGTAGCCACTTCCGGCACCGTTTCCGGTTCTCCCCACCACCGGTCCTGTTCCGGAATGGCCCTAACTATCTCCTCGGTTACTAAGGACGAGTCCGCTCCCGTATCCACTATTATTTTAATTGCTTTCCCGTTAGGGGTTAAACCTAAAATTACCGGTGAGCGGGCCCAGTTTTGACCGGTTAGACGGTTAAATACATTCGAAACAGAATTTAAACTAATAGGCTGGATCTGAACATAATCATTTTTATTATTATTATTATTATAATTATTATTACCTGCATGGCCCATTTGGCATTCATTTTCCTGAATATTGGGTCCAAAATTATTAAAATCCTGACCCCCATTTGGGTCATAATCGAAAGCGTTACTGGTCCCTTCTGGCAAAGCCGGTTCCATCTGGTTCGACCGGTAATCCCGACTTGAATTACCGGTGGTCCGAGACGGTTGGTTGCGGCCCCCATAAGATGACCGGTTTTGAACCGGTGGCGGATTATTCCAACCCGCCGCCTGTGGTGCATTTGGTTGACCTCGGCGAGCACTTTGACCTTGACCCTGACCTTGTTGACCGGAGTAACCAGACTGATTAGTTCCCCACTTCAGTCACCACGTTCGCAAAAGAGCCAAAAACCGGAGTAAACAGGTCAA
>SCLG01001259.1:0-12643 GCA_004367875.1 Oikopleura albicans
AAAAATGGCGGATATTTCAATTCAGGTAAGGATAAACCCACTGTACTTTTAATTATTCTTTGTTAGGGTGACAACAGTTAAAATGAGGGGTCTCCCCAGTTTGAAGGTATGGTAATTGGATTCAGCATCTTTCACTGAGTAAAAATGTCATCATAAAAAAATCAAGCGCCAAAATAGCCAACAAAAAGCTTTCTTTGAAAAATGAAATTTCTAGAAATATGGGTCTTATTAAAGATCAATATGTTTTCTACTGTGTGTGATAACCAGTTTGTGAGGTCAAAAATAACGCAATTTACTCCACTAGAGGGTGCCAAGTGAGTATAGCTTGTGATCTAAGTAGGCTGGCTAAAGTGTTTTCAATCAAAATTTGGGGTTAGTGAGAAAATGGACTTTTTGAACATTTAATTATAGCTACTTTAATATATAATTTAATTATATCTTAAAATTATACAGTCCTTACTCTCATTACGGACGATTTCTTCCAATACGGAAGCTTTTTGCGGAAAAATGTAAAACAGTCAACAAATGGACACTTTATGACAATTAATTCCAATACGGACGCAATTTTCGACAATCAAAAACGACCGTATTGGAAGTAAGGACTGTATAAAGCCCTCATTCTGTATAATGCCGCACTTGAGCATTTAAATGACGTCACGTGACGTCACTCACAGGACCCTCGGTACACAACTAAGTCACTGATTTAAGGGTGGTCTGCTCGATTTGTTTACAACTCAACATCATTTTTTTTATTACACCGCATTGAATATATATAGTTTTCGTCAGATTATCTGTAAAGGTTTAGTGAATGAGTTCAAGTGCAAAAAAATAAGTTAATTCACGAATTCTAGAAACTTTGAGCATTTCAAAATTTCAAATTTTTCGATAAACTGGGAAATCACTCGCACGATTGCTTTTTTTCAATTGATAAAGTTTTTATTTGTTGGCAGGTCTTACGAAGGTAAAACAAGTTAAACAAGTAAAAAGTCAGCGTAATAGTGAAACTATTACGGATTCAAGACTGTCAGCGCTAAGGCCAACTTGGTGTACTATAAATGGCATCTTAATTAACAGTGTTAACCAGGTGTGCAATTTAGTTGGTAGTACCGAACGCAACGGTTGGTTGCAAATGTTCGCGGAGTATGATTCTATGTTATTATACAATAACATACAATCATTTCCCTTTTTTGAAATAACGATAATGAGATGATGCTGTGGCGGGGACTCCCTATTTTTACACGTGTGTTCTAGATTCCGAGCCAGACTGAAACTTTGCATTCCTATTTTTTTTGGATTTAGAAGTGAAGTTGGTTTCCGTTGGCTCGGAACCCAGAATAGATAAGAATAAGAGCATCGGTTTTGTTTTTTGTTTTTTATAATTTGTCGAAGAAAGCCCTTTGGCGATGAATCGTGTCTACAAACGGTCGTGCAGTACGCAAACGAGATTGTTTCGCCTTTGTCGCCGTCGGTGAGTTTGATTTTTTTATTGCTTGACGGGTTATAGTGTGTAAATGGGGCATTTTCTTTCTGCTTTGGGTTTCTTCGTTTTAGAACCTTAACTCCTACGTACTCATTTTTAAAACCATGGGGGTGGTAGGGGTTATTAACAATTTGAAGTGGTTTAGCCAAAAAGGGGCTGTCGGCACACGGTACTTTTATTTTTTTTATTAATATTTCTTTGTTCCGCTGTTTATAAAATGTATATCTTACAGGCGTTCGAGTAGAAGCGGTGCCCGAAGAAGAAGAGCCCGAATGGTCAACGCCTTGTACGGCAACGTGGTAGCTACGAACCAATTCTACATGATATGTCATACTGTCTGTTTTTTCCTTACTATTGGGGTGGTTTTGTATTGTTTTATCCATGTCCAAATATACTTGTTTTTTAGTGGCTGAGGACGTAATCGGTCTGTTAATATCAATTATTTTTTTATTTGTTTTTGTTAAGTTTTGGGCTAAATTACAGCTCTCGTTTTGATGACTATAATCAGCAATATATTCATGATATGTATCCAGACCGTATATTACCTCATATTCAGACACTTTATCGTTTTTCCGAAATGTTTTCTGACTGCTTTTTTGACTGTTTTTGACTATTAAATATCCAAGAAATGTAAATTGAGCTCCAGGGTGTCCAAGGGCTACTCTGTGACTCGGCTTTGTATCTACATGGTGACAGCAGACATATCGTATTAAAATTTTGAGACTCGTCTCGTTTTTGGTCGTTCGACCAGTATTACTATACAGTACATTTCCCACCCAGGGGCCTCTTTTACGGACGTGTTTATGTCCGTACCAAGCTTTTTTATGAATTGATTGACAGAAATGGAAGAAGTATATTGTTTGAGTAAACCCCCGTGGCTTCAAACTGAGTACTCTCCCACCCTTATCAAATTCCGCCGCATTACATATATTATGTAAGTTCTGCGTGCGAAGGTTTTTGGCGACATTAAAATGTTTTGGCCTTATTAGGGCTTTTTTTGCTACATATGCTATGAATAGCTGTTTTTGCGACCATGGGGCTAAAAATGAGTTGCCTGTTTTTTTGACCCAGACTGGGTTGGTTGGTATATGAAGACTCATGATACCGTGAAAATGTAAACCTGATTGAATGATGTGCACGTTCGGGGGGTATATGCGACACACTGATACATGTCCCGAAAGTTTTTTTGCGTAGGGGAGACGGTTTCTATATTTCTTAAGCCTTTTTAACACACTTTTAACCCTTTCCTGTTTTTTATCGAGTGCCTTTATATCGAGGGGGTCCTTTGTAGTTGCAATCTCGGCAGGTTGGGAAAGGTTGACGACTGTATTGGGTTCGTTATCGGACTGGCAGTCCATGTCATATTCGCTTGAGTCCTCCTCCGATGGCGTATGATAGGTGCTATCAGTGTCCAAGGGGGTGAAATCCATTTCTGACGAGTCATGCGATATCTGGTCAGAGAATAATGTTTCCTCATTATATTCATGACCCGCATTTTCGTACAACTGTCGTAACTCGCAGGTTGGGAAAATATGACTGTTGGACAGCTCGTCGTGCAGTCTCTTTCCTTCCCTGATTAGCCCATCAAACGCCTTTCTTTGTACGTTTTTAAAGTCATCGATTTTTTGCGTTAATGTGCTTGCAACCTCCTCGGTTTCCCTTAATACGAATTCGACTTCGTCCGCATCGGGGTCCTGCGCTTTGACCATTTCATTCATCGTCGTTAGACGATTTATAGTCTGGCCAAGTTGAAACAGCACGTGGGTTGAAAACGCATTAAATCGATGTTTTTCGGTCTCTTTAATGCGGTCGTTGCTAGCCTTTATTGTTGCCTCGAATTGGTTTTGGGCTATTTTGAGGCTATCAATGACTTGCATCTGCACGATTTGGGCTCCTTCCGTTTCTTTTTTTACGGCTTGAGCCACACATCTAGCACCGACAAGACGCTGTTTGATGTTTTTGACATTTGATTTATAGATGGCAACTTCTTGGCGTGTAGGTGACGTACCTACCGGCGTTAGTTGCAAATCGCCATCCTCAAAAACGCCATTTTTTTGTATCGTGTGCCGAACCGGTAGTGGGAATATAAGATTGGCCCGGTCATACTTGTCCATTTCCACTGTCTGTTCGAGTAGCGCCTGGTTAAGTTCGTCACCTGACTTTTTAGAGTTATCAGTATTGCTACTTTCACTTGACGTGAATAGTACAACACGTTTTTTTGCGCTGGGACCATCTTTGATGGCCCTTTTTCTATGTTTTGGTTTTATTTTTTCATTCGAAAAGATTACTTGAAATTCTATTTTGTTAAACATGTCGCGCTCGCGCTGTTCGCGCTGTTCAAATATACGACCGAGTGAGATTGTTTTTGCCATAACATATTTTGACTGAGCTAGACTTTGCTCAGTCACCATATCCTGGCACATTTGTGAAATGCGAAAACTCGAGATCGTATGAAAGTGCTTCTTTATTAATGAAAATTTTTTACACATAGTGTCAAGTATCACTTTTTGTATGTAATTTGGGTGGTTAGGGGTTTTGAAGTCATGTAAACGTTTTAAAACCCAGCACGTCTCGACCAGACCGCGATGTAGACAGTGGTCGTTGTCCACATGTACTTCTGTCCTTTGTAGGCAGAGTTCACATGTAAACAAAACAACCACCTCCGGACGCGCATCTTTGGGCCAATTTTTGGGGTCACAAGCAAAGTGTGGGCGGTCTCGCGCGCGAAAAGTGAAAGTGCCGTGGACCATGATCATTTCGCGTGTCTTGTCGCCACATGCCCAATTCCGAAATTCAAGCCCTGTCAGGTATTCGTAGGGTGATATTTCGTGGTGCTGCTGGCTGCGGGTTACTTCATTGTATTCGTTTTCAGTGTGCCACTCCACGTCACCCCAAACATAGTCGTAAGTTAAGTAGATTGGCAGTGTGTGAAAGCTGTTTCTGCATTCAATTGCACTCGTTAGGGCGGCACTCGTTATTGCAACTTTTTGGGTTTTGAAAAATGTGTTTATAACTGTAAGGAGATGTGAATAGTTTTTATTTTGGTTATAGCAAATTGCCACTTGGGTGTGTATTATGTAATGATGACACCCAAGGGGCGCCCGCGACGACCGCGCGGCGCGCAGCGCGAAACATGGATGAATCCATGTCACACGCCCCGCGCCGCGCCCCGTCGCGCCGCCCCGATGCCATCATATAATACCCGCTCTTAACATATTCAGCTCGTGTAAAGTTAAATTGTGGCCATTTAATGCACGTTTTAAGAGATTTGGGACAACACCATTTGGGTGTGCTTCAGAGAACGCTTTACAATGCCATACCACCTGCCATATGCTTTTTTGCGCGTATGATATTATTTTGGCATCAAATAAATCCGTTCGTCTGTCTAAAAATTCCGCTTTATAAACTTTTGATTGGTCGTATTGTTCTGCTGTGAGAAAAAATGGGTCTTTATTTGGGTCACAGTGACGACAGTTGCCCTCGGCGGCGATTGAATGTTGGCATTTTTTATCAAAATATTTTTTCGCCTCAAGTTTAAACTGTCTAGTACCAAAAAGTTGTCGTATTGTTAGCGGTAGGTTATTAAAAATTTCAAAACAACAGTATGGCCAGCGTGAGCGTTTTAATATGGTGTCCTTATCCTTTTTCCGAAAATCTTTTGGCCAGTCTAAGAAAAAACCATTTCGCCCTGTTTGAACTCTAAACCAAAACTCACGACTCTCTTTTGCCATGTGATGGAACATGAGGTCGCGTTTTTCAGAACTATGTTTATATGGCCTGATAGGTTTTGTACCATCTTCTGAAAACACACATGGCGATAGGTATTTAAAAAGCGGTTCTGGTTTTGTTGTTTGCCAAACCTCATTTAGACGGGTCATTAATGATAGTTTATGTGAGTTTTTGAACGAACGGACTCCCCCTGCTCTTAACAACAAATCTCTTTGCGAAATGTACCGCTTTATTTGATACTTGTTAAGGTTCAGGATGTTTTTTAGACCCTTTGTCCGCAATTTTTCGAGTTTGGAAAACCAGGTGTTGGATAAAAGTGGCTGAGTGTCAAAGCCATGTGATACACTACCCTGACATACGGAGTTGAATAGCCTGCATGCATGTCTTGGTTTTGAAAACCTGCTTGACCTTTCTGCTTTAATTGACGCACTTACTATTTGCCCAAGTAAAAAATTCAACTGAGGGGTCAGATCACCCTTCGATTTCATACGGACTCCTAGATATGTAACGCTTTCAAACTCTTTCGCTACCTGTCCACATATTATGATATCATTTTTGTTTTCAAAACGTTTCCCTGATCGTAATATGACTGTTTTATGCGGGGCAATCGAAACATTTGAGGTGTCCATCATGCGCTTTGCTACCAACTCGCCGGCACGTTTTGCTTCCTTCTCCGCTTCTTCTGGCGTATCCGCGACAATCACTAGACACAAATCGTCAGCATATTTGACGGTGGAAATATGATTATCATTATCTAGGCAGTCCGTGACCGAGTCAAATACGACATTGAACGTGATGGGGCCACAGCCGCTCCCCTGCACTACACTGGCAGGGGGCAGCATTTTTACGTTTGATTTTTCGCCTTTACTTTCAACGTAGAAACCCCTACTCCGAAAAAAGGAGCCAAACCATTTGAGCGCATCGGGATCCGTGAACCCCGCCAACGCCTTCAGTATTTTAACATGTGTTGGACTACCGAAGGCGTTGGCGGCGTCCACGAAAACCACGATTACATATTTGTTGGAATATGTTTTGAGGGTGTACACAATTTCCGCCAGGGCTGTTGAACAGGAGAACCCGGGGCGGAACCCATGTTGGGATCCGTTTAAAATGTTATTTTTTTCTAGAAAGGCCGATAGTTGCGCCGCCGCGCATTTTTCAACTATACCGCCGATGAAATCCGAAACATTGATAGGTCGCCAGTTGACAATATTTGTTGGGCAGCCTTTTTTGGGATTGGGCAGACGCGACTGATTTTCCAGTCGTCTAAGTAGCTACCTGTCATAAGTGAGGCGTTAACCATTTTCACTAAGATTTTTTGATAATACTCCGTGAAGTTACCAAAAATCCGAGGGCACATGCCATTATGATCACGGGTGTCATTTTTTAAACTCAGAAAAGCAGCTTTAACAGAGTCTGATTTATCTTTCCCGTGCCATTCAAGTGCTTTAAACTTAAAAAAGTGTCGACCGTGCATTTTTTTATGCGTTTCGTACGAGCCCTTGTAGTCAAAATTATGCGGTCTGGCATCCTTCGGGTGCCCTTTCCATTCTAGTTTTTCAAAGTGGTCGGCCATGTCACCGGCACTAAAGGGGCACTTTTTTGTGGCGGAGCAGCCACTTTCCATTTTTTTTACCATTTTGAAAAATTCAGTTAGGGTTGGATCGCCCTGGCCGTGTTTGAGATTACCGAAAAAGTTCTCCTTGTCAACTCTACATGATTTAAAAAACTCCTTTTTAGCATCTTTTAGGGCTCGTGTTATCATTACACTGCTGGGGTTGTCTGTTAACATAGCTCGGAGCTGACCTAGATAATTTCGTAATTCGTTGGTACTGTCTGAATTGATGGTCACCAACGGACGGGCGATACGCATTGTGCTTTTTTCAGGTTCAATGAGGTCAACGCACTTTTTTAACAGCATTTGGGTTTTTTTTGTTTTTGAAATTTCGCTCTCGGGCGACGCCCAGATACTTTTAAAAATGGGCATGATCGCAAAGCTGAAATTGGTCAAAAAGGGACCTGATGTTGGCCTTCTTGACAAGGTGGGCACTATTGTGTCACTTATTTGAACCCCCAGGTCAACTGATAAAAGTTGGCCCATATGCCCATCTGTATTATGGGTGTCTTTTAATTTTAAATGTAACATTCGGGCCTTACTTAGACCTTTTGTGTAGACCGCGTCGATTTGAGAGGTTGTTCCCGTTATAAAGTATGTCGGCTGTGTCACGTGGTTATCGAAGCCATACATTATACCTGTTAGCCTCTCAAGTTCGGGGTTTCTGTACTCATAGTGGATGTTGAAGTCACCGCATATTACCCCTGGTGAGTCACCACAGAGCTTGATTGCTTTGCGCAAGATTCGGAAAAAATCTGGATCTTGCTTCATTTTTAGACGTTTCCATTTTTCTGATGGCTTGTGGCATCTGTACAGAGTGCATATGAAAAAAACTATGTTGTCAACCGGGGTAAATGTAATTGCGCAGAATGGCCCTTCATCTAAGATAAGTTCACATTGGGGAAAGATATCGTCCTTAACTAAGATGGCTGCATATGCTTTACCTTCTACGCATGGTTTAGCATGGAAGAATTTGTAGCCTGGTGGTGCAATTATGTTTTTTTTTTTCAACAAGTAGGCTAATTTCGTTTAAACAAAAGAATTGCACCTTACCATAAAATTTCACTATATCTAATAAAACTCCTGAGTGTGCCGATCTCAGATTAATATTTAAGACATAGATTATATCATTTTTAAGTTTGGCCGTGTCTAGAACTTCCAGCTCTGTACTTCTGTCACATTCCAGGACTCCATTGTGCAATTCCGTAAAAAAGGATGTTCTATATGATTCCGGAATTTCAATTTTATTTCTAATATTTTTTACACAATGAGGATTGTATGTTCTGGGCACAGTTTTTTTAAATCGGTTGTCAAATGTACAGGTTTGAATGTTGTTTTCGTGTGGCGAAACTACTTTTCTAACAGTTTGATAGTCCGCAACACATGATACTGATTCTGCAACTTTCATTTGATAAAGTAAGCGCAGGGTTTTTGGGCAATCTATATCACGTGTTTTGGCCCATTTTTTGTTAATAAATATTTTCAGCCACCCTGCTTCGCATAGTCTTTCTTTTAATTCCGCTGCACTAAGGGTCCATATGTCGACAGGGGCTTCCGTTGAGTCTACTGATTCAATCGGTAGTCCCTGTACCAGGTGGTGAAATTTTGATTTTTTGGCAAAAATGCTGGCTGTATCAATACGGACCCTTGGTTGTGGTGGACTAGTTATTTGTTGCGGACTCATCGACTGCATCTGCGGCGCCGGCGATGATTGTGTCGTGGGAGAGTTGTCGATAACTGCTCTGGGCTTTTCGATTTGAACCTGACATATACTACTTTGAGTTTTGTCATGTTCAAACTCAAAGCCCAGGCTTTCGTCGATGCTGCTACCTGCGACGGATACGAACGAGTCGCTATCATCATTTTCTTGGGTCATGGCGTTGGGATTCGGCTTTTCAATTGTACCAATTGTGCTCCAGTATGCCTTCTGTGTCAGTTCCTCAACGAAATCACCTCTTGCGTCGTTATTTTTTTCAACGATTGCGCACATGAGGTCGAACATGCTGTTGCAGGAGACAAATGGTATGATTATATCAGCACATTTCTTTGCGCCTGACCCTTCGGCGATCCAGGTAGGGTCGTTTGATACGGTCAAGAAGTACTCAATGTCGTCGTGGAGTTGGCCAAATTCGACTTTGAGTCCTGAGTTGTCAGTCTCTTCCGCCTTTATTGTAAGGGCGGCCATGATGTCTTTGCCGTGGTTAAGACTCATCCATCTAATTCGGTCAATTTGGCGTTTGTCGAAGTTATCGCCGAGCATATCCATTTTTCGTCGTACGGCAGCGCTTACCAAGCAGGATTCCGGGATGTAGTATCCTTGGTGGACGTATTTGTATTGTGCACGTTCCCGTTGTATTTCATCCCTTGATCTACGTTGCTTTTTGCCGCTTTTGACTTTCGGCGTGCTCGTGATATCGCCCGCGCTTGCGGGTCTGGGCAGTTGGCTGCTGCGGGTCTGTCGGCCCGGGGTGACATTTTTTATAAGCTTTTTGCCGTTGGGGACCGTCCATGATCTATCCTTGCTGATGTTGTCTCCATCTTCAAAGGCATCATCTGAGTAATCCTCATTGTCGATTATACCGCCCGGGCGTGGTGTTTCGATTTCTGATCCCTTTGCATTCTGGCCTTGGCTATTGCGTAGGCGGACTATTTCGGCGATCATGTCCTCACGCGATCCGAAGGAGTCGTTTGGCGTTTTGGATTGTTTCGGCTGCTTGTGTGACTGAGACGATGTAGGCGACAGTCCTCGTTTTTGTCCCTTTTTTTTGACGTCGACTTCCATTGGGGCCTCTTGCGCAATTTTTGGTGCTGGTGCCGGCTGCGTTGCGGCCATTGGCGGTGTTGGTGTGACTGTCACGACTGGCGCACTAAAGCTGCGTGTCCGGATTGATATCGCATCGATTTTGTGCTCGCTCAGGTTATTTTTTACTACCTCTTGCAGGTCGCTGTTTGACCAGTCGGATTCACGGCCTGGGATTTCCTTGATAACACGCAAGGGCATGAGTAGGTCTTCCTCATTACATGCTATAATGTCGCATTTTGCATTGGCCGAAAGTGTTTTCACGTTGCCAACGACGTTGTTGATGACGCCAATCAATTTTTCACCTAGGTCCCACATGGCCGCATCTTTGACCTTATTTTTGCGTTCCATGTCGTTGACCCGTTTGTTGACGCTGTCAATGTTGCGGTCACTGATCATGATGTCGTATTCAAGTCGGTCATTTCTGGTCAGGAGTCTGTCGACACTAGCCAATATTTTTTTGTCGTTCTCTTCCTGTAGCGATTTCACCGTCTTGATTTCGGCGTCCACATGTTCCGTGATGACAGGGTTGACCGCCGGCGAGCCTGGTTTGACGATTTGGTTGTGCTTGATGACATTGTCATCTTTTATGTAGTACAGCCTTGGGCTATTTACCGACGCACTTTTTTCTTTGATTTCTTCTTTGCATCGCCTTAGAACTTCTAACTCGACTTTGAAGGTGTCGTCAGTTTTGCTGAAGTTTTGCTTGTCAAGGGCGATCCGAATGCGTGGGTTAATTGCACATCGTCGTTGGTTTTGTGGTGGAAACTTGTTTGCGATGACACCAAAGCGGTCAGGTACTGGCATGAACACGTGGTTGTAATATGCGCAACTTTCGTTCCATGCAGATTCTACCTTTTCCATCGATCTATTCCACTCCATTGCCACCCGATGAAACAGTGTGAGCACTGGCATTTGAATGTGATCATCTGGTGTTTTGACGTGATCGCCAAGGAGTGGTGCGTTAAGTTCTTTTGGGTTCACGAGCAATTTGTCGCGGAGTCGCGTGTCATATGCTTTCTCATACCACTGTACAATGCGGTCCTGACTTTCATAATTTGTTGCAAAGACACCATTTCCGACTAGTATGAACTGGTGGGTAATAAAACTGCTCATCCCGAGAAACCAGACAAAATCTGCATCCGGATTTGCACGGATAGACTTGCGAAATATAAAGTATACATAATCTTGGGGGCGATAAAAATCGATAAACTCGATATTGTTGCCCGTTTTATAATACCGTTTTCCCAGTTTTACGTGACCATTTATCAGCCCTAACTCCCCGAGATCGTGGATGGCTTCATTGTGTGTATAGCGTTTGTTGGTAAAAAGTCGCAAAAAGTTTTCAATTTTGCCTGCAATATTTACTTTAATGGTAAAATTGGCGACCGGGCTAAAATTTTTGGCACGTGGGTCTGGGTGGGTTATGAGCGCGTACTGTCCCGTAAAGCGGACCCCTGATTTTGGTGTCTGCGCAACAAAGATTCGAAAGTCTTGCGCGTGTGATTCACGCACTTTTTGTTGTGGTTTTTTTTGTGTTTTTTTGGCCGTTTTGACAGTGTGTGCGTATGTGGGCGTATTTTGTGACACGCGGTTACCTACGATAATTTCCGGTGAACCTTGCTCTTCAACGCACTCCTCCACACCATTTGGGTCATCATCCAGGGGGCCATTCTCACCCATCTCATCTTCGGAGGTGTCCATTTTGTGTGGTTCATCAGTTTGACCAGCCTTACCCCTGGTATTATTCAATTCGTCCTGCTGATCTTGCATTTCGCGGGTTACCTTGATTGTGGGCACCCTTGTTGTATTTATTTTTTTTGGTTTGTTTCCGTGACCACTTTGTTCATATTTCATCGGGCCACCGGGCGAGTGGCTATGTGGGTTAAAGCCAAAGTTATACGGAAAATGGGGTGCTATCGGATATTGCATCGGATTGAATTGTGTGCCGAAGTAGGGGTTTTGATAATGCGGCATTGGTGGAAAAAATTGTCCGCTTGATTGGCTAGGGGTTGGCTGATTTGCGGGCGAGCTCGGGAAGTTTCGCGCGAGGTCTCCAAGTGGCGCCATGTGCCCTAAAATTTCTCTGTGAGGTTTATATAAACGCTGATTCGCGTTGTCTGCGCCATGGGGCGAATATAAACTTATGAGTCTTGGGCCGTTTTCTCTTGGACAATACAGACTGTTGCACTCGTTTACACTCGTGTTACGGTCGCATTTTTTCCAGTTTATTTTTTCCTTTTTAGCGGTTTTGGCACGCGAAACAGCGGCTCCAATCATTTCGCACTCTTGCGAATTTTTTAATATATTTTTGCCCAGATTTTGGGCCCCATCACGTTTTTTCATATAATATAAATTATTTAACGGACCTGGGTAAATGCGATTCTGCGGAAATTCGTTGCCTTTGAACTGCCCAGCATTTCGTTGGTTGTCTGAAGAATTCATGCGTAATTCTCTTTTAACATTATTCAAAAAAATTAAATCATTTTTTTGTTTTTGTTTTTTGGAATCAGAGCGGGTATAACTGCATACATGTTTGGTGTCATAATTGACGTAGGTTGGGGGCTTATATGAGTCATAGTCCGTCTCCCTGCATATTTCACTTTCTAGACAAGTACCTTTATAGCGTGTGTCGTATTTTCCTTCTTCGTGGTAATCACAATCATCTTGGTATTGTATGTTGCGGTTTGAAATGTTTTGGCCTCGATTGGGGTCTCGGCAATCACCCATCTCGGTGTAGTACAATATACGCTTCTCTATACAAAAAAATGAAATGAAAAACGAAGAAGTTAAAAATCGTAAAATGTTATTAATCATGTTGGTTTTGAGATATTTTTTTCTCTTGATTTTTTGAAAACTAATGGTGGTATTCCCATGGGAATACCTATTCTAGAACTCCTGTAAAAACCAGAAAACTATTTAAATAAAAAATATGCGACTGATCTCTAAACAAAAATTCTGTTATGTCGATTTACTGCGTTTATTTGCTAAAATTTGTTTGTGTTCTTCTTTTAATTTA
>SCLG01001260.1:0-12617 GCA_004367875.1 Oikopleura albicans
GGCTTAACCCGCAAGGGACACACATAATATTTATGACGTCACCCCCCCCCTAAAAAAAAATTTTTGTTAACAAAAATTTATTAACCAGTTGTTACCATCTGGACTGCCTTACTTCGGCCTGTACATTCCAAAAAGAACCCTTTCGCAAAAGAATTCTCACATGCGACAGTAGCTTACACACACATAGAAAATAACGATAAGTGGGCAGATTCAAAAAAAAATTTGAATCGGCAGTTGTTTGATAAAAGTGATCTTTGAAAACATTTTACGCAAAAAAAAATTTTAAGTTGATTTGTAAAAAAAATCCTAAGAAATGTAAGTTGCAAAGTCAAATCTAAAGTTTTACAAAAAAAAATTTCATTTAAAGTTTCGCCACGACTGCTCTCGGCTGCGTGATGGCGAGCGTTTTTTCGATCGGCGCGCTGAGCGGCCCCGTTCTGACGACGAGGATGTTGCGCGCCCGCGCTTGCGCCCTTTGCCTTTGCGGCGCCGACTGGACTCGTGTCGCCTTGATCGACTTCTATCGCGCCGAAATTTCTTTCGTCTACGCCTGCGGGCTTCCTCATCCGAGGTAGAAGTCGAATCCGAGGTCGAGGTCGAGTCCTTGTAACGGCCTACCGAGCGCGATTGGTCTAAGTCTCGTCCACGCTCCGATTTTTGTTCCGCTTTTTTATTCTTAAAATTACGGGTGACAATTAACGGGCTAACGTCGACACTTTTGACCGGGCTCAAGCTCGGCGGGGTGCTTGACTTCCGTTTTTGGGACGCCGGATATTGGGTGCTCGTTTGATTTTTGCCCCGCTCGTCACCGCTCCATATAACTTCCAGAGTGTCGTCGAGTTCCGCGTTGATTTGCATCACCGCCTCGTCTATACACTCTTGGTCAGCATCTCCTGGATAACTAAACCTATTAGTTATATTGAATGGTGAAGCCTCCAGCTCGCTACTGTTGACTTTTTTCAAGCGCGCAATTAAAACGTAACGGCCCACAATCGGCGAAAAAACCATTGTAACGGTCAATTTTGGTACCGGTATTTTCGGTCCTTTGCCCGTCGCTTTGCGCCGTTTGTCGTCGGTTTGCAGCAGGGTGCGTCCCAAGAAACACTAAAAAAAAATAACTGTCAACTATGATTTCTAATGATTTTCTTTTCAGATTCGCTGTATTATCATGGAACTTGACAATAAAAGCCGAAAAAGTTCGAAAAACCGCCCAGCTGAAAATGACCCGGTAAGAAATCATAATTATGAACTTGTTATTTTTATATTATGCGCCGTTATCTTCACAAACTGTATTTTTATTTTGATTTTCGCCAAATTACGATTTGCCCGGATTTGCCCGAAAACCGTCGGCACTAAAGTGAACCCAGTAACCTTACTCGCGCTTACCTCAACGTCTTTTAATACCTCCAAGCCTTTCTCACTTTGCAGAGATTTAACCCCCGAAAGTTTTTTGTCCCAATTGACCGCCTCAACCAAGAGCTTATATGGTGCCATTTCTGGGGTAATAACTTTATTCCCCTGAACTGTTAACAAAAGCCCTTCGGGAGACGAGCCCATTGTAACAAACGAGCGTGATCGGAGTGCCGTGGTTTCCACCGAATCGGACTTGTTTAACTCCATTTTGCAAAAGTGCTCACTAACGGGCTATCCCTGTATACGAGAAAAAAATTAATGTGTACCCGTGCTCGAATTCTCTTATTCTATGAGACGTGCTTACACAAACGTTGCTAACGGTATTTTTTTACGTGACGCGCGCGATTGGTTGTTCTGGGAGCACCTGACCCAGGTTCAACCGCCTTCGTAAAATACGATTGGTCGAAAACCAACACCTCGCTTTTCATTTCTCCTCTTCGCGTCGCAGAAGGAAAAAAAAATCCACAACGCATACTTTTCGTTTTTTCCATAGATTATATAATATAACTTATATTGTATAACATACTGTGGTAACTTTCAGACAGGGAAAAAAAAAGAAAAAAAACAGTTTGAGAAGATAATAAGATACACGCAATATGTCAAGTAAGAGAAAACACTTTTCTTTCCCAAAATACCGGGATTATATAAAATTTTATATATAAATGAGATATTTGTTAATAATAATAATATATATTGTATATAGTATGTACTTTGGGGAAAAGTTTTCCGAATGTAATTTCCAACCATTAGGGCTAGCCACTATTTTTACCGTTATGGCGAAAAAAAAAAATACAAAAATTTTTAGAAAACTCTACACTTTTGGCAACTTAACTAGGTAGGACCGTTTATTAGGTAGGCCCATGATGCGTTTTTAGTAAAAATTTCCCTTTCAGAGAGAAAAAAAAATGCAAAGTTCTGAATGTTTTGAAAAAAAAATTGAAAGATAACGGAAAACCTCGCGTTTATAATTTAACAAAAAAAAATTTACACGCCTATAATGTTAGCATTATTATAAGCTATACCCTAAAAAAAATCCACAATTTAAAACATTCAAAATTTCTAGTGTCGCGCAATTTCGCGCTAACGCCTGACAACTCGTCAACGCGCGCCAACGCTCTCAATCACCTCAACGATGTTCATCGCGCAGCTCTCAACCGAACCCTGGAGTCCTTGGCCTCTGAACTACTCTTGGAAAGGTACGGGGATTAGCTTTTAAACCTTTTTAGGACCGGAAAAATCAATTTTGATTTTCGAAAAACCCATGTTTATTTAGTGGCCATTTTCGGCGCATGGACAATTCATACTACCCTGGGGATGACACACTAATTTGCAAACGCAAAATTCGAGGCTCGCCTTCTCGAAATGAGAAGTTTCAAAATGCGATTCTCGCCCTCGCCCTTATTGATCATTTTCCGGAAAGCTCGACTTTAATATCGCCGACCCTTGGTCGACAAAAATTTCGCGAGGGCATGCTGATTTTGTGCCCAAAGCCTGGTGTTTTTAGAACCGCTTAAAGTAGCCAAGAAGCACCAACTACTGTGGTAAAAAAAAATTTGTATGATACCAAATAGTTTTTAATGTTATATTTTTATAATTTAAATATAGATTTTATTTTTCTACTAAAAAAAAATTAAAAAAAACCAAAAAAAAACTTTCTTTGAAAAAAAATTTTACCCAGTACACTGCATAGCGTTACTTGAGCCGGTTAACACCAAATCAACAGGACTACATACGTATTGCGTTTAGCCAACGCAACCGCACCGCCGGACCACTTACACCACTCCTGAACCTTCACCGATTTACCCGGCCAGAAGCCATAATCCTACTGGCAACCGCCTTAGATATGGCTACAGAAACTAACGGCTCGCGAGTTACCGGTTTGGCCCCTTACGTGGAATCTGGCCAAGGTGGATGTTTTTTGCACCTGTGTTGCGGTGTTGGCGGAGATTCGTCCACCTTTCATGAACGGGTTAAATGTTAAACTTTTTAGCCAAAAAAAAATTACTATGCTAGGTGGCATAATAAGGTAACTTTCTAAGGACGGGTCATAGGAGTTGTTTACAAAAATAACGTAAAAAAAACCACGTTTTTGCTTGTCCCGAAGTCATTCACAATTGAAATAACACTTCGTTTCTTCTAAAAAAATTATGACTCATTTAAAAAAAATGTTTAACCCGTTAACGTAGTCAACTGAGCGCCATGGAATGGCTATGATCCAAACCGCGTTATGCATTATATTCAACGGCGGCGACTTTTCAACTCGAAATTATAAGGTGAGCATACAATCAATATATACCTGGTAATATTAAATTCGGCCGTTAAAAAAAATTATAAAAATAATCTCATCAACATCTTTTAACACCAGTCATTTTTAATTTTAAAATCCATTTTTACTTGAAATCTACTTAACCCCCAAACACACTTCTGATTGAAATCCAAAAAAAAATCACACAAATAACACAAAAAAAAATTTAGAACTACCGATGGTATGGTTTTGGCGCCGAAACTCCAATTTTTATTGAAGACTTAACCGCCCTTCGATACGATGAAACGCCTATCCGGGGTCGGTTTTGCATCCGTATTGACGACCTTAATCTCGCCGCCTGTGACTTCATACGCGCAATGGCGCGCGAAATTTGGATTAGCGCCCAAACCCGCTTCAACGAGATGCACATTCCGCGCGCATGGATGGATGCCCATGCCGCATTGACTGACGGCAGAAAACGGGATGTCAAGGCTCTGAATGAAATGTTGATCACCAGAGAAAGCTCGGGCAACTTCACCACGCGCCGTGACGTCAACGAAATTGACATTCTGATGCACTGCGGCGGGGCTAACTGTGGCACAAATTCCTTCACACCCCGACGACAATAGCCCCATTTTTGCTCCATTTCCAACCGTGACAGACATTCCCATACCATACTGATAATCATGTAACTTTTTCTTGTATTTTCTCCGAAAAACTTTTTCTTATTTTCAATTTTTCCTAAAAATTTGAAACATACCTTATTGTGTATTTTCCCCTTTTCAGACCCTTTTGGGATAAAAAAAATTGAAATGTTTTTCACATGTCTTGCCCACCTTGGTCAATCCATACTGTATACCCTACGACCCGTGGTTGATGAATTACCGGCAGATTAT
Organism: Oikopleura albicans; assembly: GCA_004367875.1. NCBI lineage: Eukaryota > Metazoa > Chordata > Appendicularia > Copelata > Oikopleuridae > Oikopleura > Oikopleura albicans. The sequence continues at coordinate 4,555 of SCLG01001260.1, forward strand.
TTACGCCGTTGCTTCAGTCTCCTCCCTGCGCACACTGATAAATTGTAAGTTAACCGTGAAAGGAAAAAAAATATGAACTAGGAGCCGAAATGTATATGATAAAAATGTTCATCCTTAAAAACTTTACCCAGAATTTAAGCTGTGGGAAACCCCCTTATCATAAACATTAAGTTGCTTAACCCCTGCACGTCCGTTTTAATTTTTTTTCCAAAAATAGGGAATTGACAGCCCAACAGGACCTGACAGCTTCAAAGCTGTCCGCATTAGTCGTTGACCCAGAAATGCTAACGCCTGGCAATTTGACTTTGTATGGTAATTCCAAATTTGTTTTTCACCAAAAAAAACCCCATTCAAAATCACAATCACAAAAAAAAATCACAACTTCTTGAATAACACTTTCACTCACAATCATTAGGTTTAAGTTTATTTCATTAAAAAAAATTTAAAATCATGCCTTTTTTGAGAAAAAAAATCCGAATGAAAATTGAAAAAAAAATGCCTTTGACAATATCACCCTGCACTAATGTTTTAGTTAAATTGTGTACTAATTTTACTTTCAGATGGACGCCCTGTCTACTTATTCCGGCTCAGCGAACAGTTCTCTAGTAGCTTGTTCCAAATGGTTTCGGCAACAACTCGTGCTCCTACCATGACTCCCAATGACACCTCCACCGGCTCCGACTACCAATGCCGCTACTGCCTGATGGGACCAGCCGAATGCGTTGCACCGTGCCGTGCATATTGGGAGGCTGGCGATTCCTACGCGCTCGCCATTTGCCCTGTTGGACCCGGGAAACCTGATGGGTATGCTGATGTATCCTGTTACGTGGTCGGACTCGCCGTGCCACGCGCTCCTCATTACAACCCGTATAATCATGTCTCGGCTCAACAAACACTAGGTAAGATTTTAAATCTATTAACAAGCGTATGACTATCCGAAAAAAAAAATGTTTATTGAGAAAAAAAATCTCACCATACATTTTTCGTAGCCGTTCGAATCCGTACGGCTGTTGAGTATACTAAAGCCGCTGGAGAAACCCTTGTACCATCTACCCTAGCTAAGTTTTACTCCCTCAAACGCATGATACACTATTCGCCTATTGGGGATGGTACTTATACTCCATTACCTGTGCTCAAATTTGTGCACAAGTTGGACTATAATGCCGATCCCGAATGCGTCAAAATCTGGATGCCCCACTCATGGGACCGCGAGGCCACCATAGTACAAATTGCCGAAAACCGGGCATTTGAAAATGGTTATGGCCGGTACTACACACTAGAGACCCAGACCATAAACCATTTATTTCCCCATGGCGTCACTTTGTACTAACCTCGCGAACTCACTAGTTTAGCAAACGGATTTTGACCACCCACTTACTGTTTTTTTACCACTTTTTAACTTATTGGAATAATTAGACACGACTAAATTTATCACAGACCTAGCCTACCTGTACGCCATATTATAGCCTGTAATTATTTTTTTTTTCATAAGTTATGAATCATAAAGACCCATGTTAACTCGAAGTTTTGTTTTAGAAGCTTAATTGTACACGGTCCGGTTGTAAATATCTAATTTAAAGCTTACTACGAGTTACGCACATAAAATGAAGCGGCTTGAATTACTATTGACCACCGATCCACCTGTGCGCCGACGCTTATTTAACATGTCAGATACCGACAACATGTCTATTATGGTCTATGTGGCCAATCAAGACTTGCAACAATCATGTCTAGTTGAGGTCGGAGCTCGTGGAGCTCCCATTAAGTTTGGTTATCTCGAACGTATTCGCATTCGAGATGAGCACGGCCGGATTTTAAGATGCTTTATACCCCAAATGATTGGTCAACCAGATTTATTCGGTGTATACCCTAATTTGGTGTAAGTTTTTCCTCAACCCTAACCCTACTCATTTTTTTTTTTTTTCAAAACAAAAAAAATCACAACAAAAAAAACGCTCTCGCCTACCATCACCAAACGCCGCCTATGGACTTCCCTTAATAGTATCCTTTAAATGTTACACAATTCAAATAATTTACCAAAAAAAAAATTCAAACCGGTTTTTGTTTTAAACATACTTATTTTTTTTCTTAAAAAAAATTAAGGGAAGCATGTAGGTGTCTAGATTTCATAATGACTCGAAATAATAATACTGGTATTATACAGTAACCATACCATATAATACCAGTACAACAATTTACCAGCCTAAATATTTTGAAAAATAGCCCTCCTGGCTCGCTTCCTTGGTGGCGCTTCTCGTGCTCCTCCTTGGCGGTTCTGGTGGTTTTGGTGGTGGTCCTTGGTGCATTGCTTCAATATCTGCTGTAACCACTTCATTCGTCGGTACCGACCCTGTTAACTCTTTTGTCGGTTTCGACCCTGCTGGTCCTTCATTTTCGTTTTCGCGCAATAAATGACGACCATCCTTGAAAATTAACACTGCCTCAGTTGTTTCATTCAGATCGGAATCGTTGAGTTCCGGTATAGTGTCATCACTGCCTGGCTCCCCCATAGCCGGTTTTGGTGTTGATGCGATTACCGGTTCAGTATCCATAATACGCTCATCTGGCGATTCCGGTATCACCAATAAATCAGGGGAAAAAGGTGTAGGTGGAGCGACCGATAAACCCGGTCCTGGTGAGAATATACCAGATTCGTCCGTAATTACCGGTTTTAATTCATTTTGCTCCTGGAGCTCTACCAGGTCATACCCTTGGTCGTAGAACCCGTATTCCAATAATAGGCGTTGTCTTTTCCGATTTTGTTCACTAACCGAGCGGATTTTATCGGAAACAACAACGTCTATTATCGACAAATCATACCGGTATACCTTGCCTTGAGGCGTATTTAACTTTTGACACGTGAATTTGCTATTCGCCCAATCGATACTTTTCACAACATATAACCTACTAAGGTTATTTTTTTCGAACGGGACGTTCAATTTCACTACATCTGAAACCTGTAGCAATTCGTATTCTTTTCTAATTTTTTCTAACTGTTCCGGACAGTTTAAAAAAACATTTTCCCAGGGCCGGAATTTTAATTTTTCTTTTTTCTTTTTCCTTAGCTTTTCGCGATCTGCCGTTTCACGCGCCTTAGCTCGACATTTATCCACACGCTCGACCAACTCTTGATTCGACACTGCTAACGCCGCCTGTGTGCCCAATCGTCGACTTGTGTAGATTTCCGCTGGCGCCCAATTCAGGTTTGTCAGCGATTGGTTATATTCCAAATTCGCCCATACCAGCGCCTGGTCATTTGTCATTTGGGGGTTGTTCAAGCTCACGTTCAATAATTTTGAGAAGATTGCCATACGTGCATCATGTTCCGGGATTATGTTCTTACTCAACGTGCTAGACTGGTAGAACTCAGCATCTATGCCATAATTGGCCAATTTTTTTTTTGTTTCTGATGATGTGTGGGCGGAAGCCGCGTCACACCTACACACTACCTTAATATTGGCTCTGTGTAATGGTGCCAATACCACTCTAGCCGTAGCCATAAACTGACAAAATTTTTCGCTATCAATCGTTCCCTTATACAAACGTGAAATACCGAACCTTGATAACCCCTCGGTGGCAAAAAGTATTTTTAACTCCTCGCCCCGCCTGTCGGTACGCGTGAATTCATCCACTTAGATGTGCTCACCCACCTTAGACGGTGTAGGTATGCGTTTTGTTACGTTCTGACGTCTACCGTACTCTTTACGTAACAAAACGCATTTCTGACAACGTCTAAGGTAGGTTTCAATAAAAGTTTTTGCATTAGGACTCTCAAAATGTCGTTGAAACACATGAAACATTTGTGTTGGGCTTTTGCACCCATATTCACGGTGTACCGCAGCTATCGCCACATCCATAACCTCCACCGGTAACGGTATTACCGTAAACTCATCGGTCCCCAAAAACCGGTTATACATTACCACGCCCTTCCTCAAAAAAGCTTTTTTTTTCTGTATTAACGTGGTAACCCTTGGTTTTTTTGGCGGTATACTCTCACCCTTACTTAGGATGTTCCGAGTTTCTTTAAGTGCTTTAACTTTTGACTGCGCCTCCCGCAAGTACCAATCACAATTTAACAGCTCATCCAAGGAAAATTTCATTTCCGGTCTATTTCCGGTATCCACTGGCGCTATTAGGTGTTCACAATTAAGAGCTCCCTTAACCGATTTCTGTACCCATATACCATTAACTTCATCAAAAACTGTTCTTGACATCTCGATGTCATTTTGTAAATGATATTTGGTTTTTAACTTTTCACAAAGATCTGCTATTTTTAGGACAAAAGTGGCTGTTCCCTGTACTGGAATCTTAGCCGCCCTGCACACCTCGCAGTTACCATCACAAACCGGTAAGGACAAGTCACGGCTAATTATGTCTACCCCCTGTATCTTTATACTTTTCCCTGGGATATATTTAACCCGCAACTTTAACCCTTGGAGACCCGCGAAAAACCCGTTGATCATTTTTATGTCTGACGGTATCAAATTTTGAGCAAACCGACTCGCTACCGCCTCAAGTGACCTACTGTCCGTGAAAACGGTAGTGACGTGTGGGTGGTCCTCAAGGTACCTCCTCCAAAAGGTGACCGCTCCACACATCCCTGCCGTCTCCAACGCACAAGAGGACGCTTGCGTTTTACGCTCTTCATCCGGTCTCCTACGACTGTAAAACTCAACTACCACATTTTCATCATTTTCGCCCTTTTGGTATAAAATTGCCCCTGTTCCGTCCTTAGAGGAGTCCACCAAAATGAACGCTGGCTTTTTTCGGTCAAACGGGGTTAATGTGACTAATTCATCAAGAGCTTTCTGTGTTTTATGAAATTCATTTATCAAAAACCCATCATTCTCCTCCCATTTTATAATCGTTTTTCCTTCCTGGCCAGTTATTTTGCGTAAATGTTTGAAAATTTCAGTTGACCGGTGCATGTGCTTGGCCAACGCGACACACAGTCCCAAATAACCCCTAAGGTCTGAAACTGTTTTGATGTCCGAATATTTTTGACCCTTAGCTTTAATCACATGATGCGGACTCGGGCTTATCTTGCCGTTCTCGATTTTTGCGCCCAAAAAGTTCATTTTCTTTTCGAAAAGTTTGATTTTTGACCCACGCAACTTCAAACCATAATACCGGCAAGTATACATAAAAAATCTCAACGTTTTAAGGAAATCCTCACGAGATTCTCCATATAGGAACCCGTCGTCCATAAACCTATACATTTTACCATGGAACTTATCGAACATGTGCGTAAAAATGTTTCGGGCGTGTCCAAAACTACCACACCACCCCTGGGCCAACCTTGTATAGCACATTAAGCCCATCCGGGGGTGAAATATACAAAAATAACCCCACAACCTTTTCGCCAACTTTATCTGATGAAACGCGTTAGAGATGTCAAACTTCATCTTAAATTTGTGTACGGATGCTATTGCAGCATCCCGTAAAACATCCTGTAGCGAATCGATCTCCATTGCCGGAAAGGTTGTGATTTTATTTAACCGACGACTACAGTCTGTAATCAGTCTCATTTTTCCGCTATTCAAAGGAATTATATTCCCTTTGTCATCCTTTTTGTTCACTGCCATGGTTGGTATAGTATTTCTAGGGATCACTCCGTGTTCATCTGGAAATACTAGTACCCCATCAGAATATAGTTCATCGCAATTATTAGAAATCGCATTAGAGACTTCAGGCGACCTCGTTATCATTGCCTGCCGCGTAGGCGTAGTGTCTCCTTCAATTTCCGCGTCTACCGCGTACTTTTCATGAGTAACCCCCGTTACATTTCGGAAGTTATCTTTAAACTCCTCAAAAATTTTTTGACATGCTTCTTTTATGCCCGGATTTTCGGCACAAAACTCTTCATCATATGTTATATCATGATGAGTAAACTGATTATACCTATCAGCATACAGTTTTTCCATGCGTAATTTATAAGCTCTACGCGAATCCGGATCATTTTCAGCGAGTTTATCTGTTTTACCTAAATCCAGACTTACATCTGGGCACACTGTAGACGAAGTTTCCGCCTGCACCGGATATTTCGTCGCCGCCACCTTTTCATTTATCGATTTTACGTTGAACTTCGAGCATTTTTTTTTCATTGGGAAGCTCACATTTAACGTTGTAAACTTCAGACGCTGCTCACCAAACGATAGATCGACTTTGTAACGGACCAATTCCGGTGTGCCCAACAGTATATTTGAACACGGTACGTTTGCATCATTGATCACTAGGGCATCCTTAACCGTTATGAATTGCCCTTTGCATGTATTCGCACCTTTCAGCGCTAATTTGAACGTAGCGAACTCACCTGTGCCCAGACTTTGGCCATTTGCCGCGAAGAACATTTTGTTCTCGACTTGGCGCACTGTGTGCCTTATATTTTTCAATAGCGATTCATGTACCACACTTATCCCGGCTCCTGAATCTAGTAAAATAGATACAGGTAAGGTATACGCCTTACTTAGCGCCCCTTCCGCATTACCGTCTACAGACGGGACAAATTTTGTCTCTGAATTCGCAATATGAAAAATATGATTCACCTCTGTGCTATCCAAGCCCCGGCCTAGTCATTCGGTCACTACCGATACGTCCAACTCATTTCGCAAATTATCGGCTAAAATCGACATACGGTCCATTTCGCGATTATCAACCATATTAACCCTTGGACGCGGTTTGTCTTTAAACGGACAATCTGCGCGAATGTGAATTGGCCTGGAGGGATAATCCCGAATACAAAAATCACATTGCCTTTGATGCCAAGGCAAGTATTTTTTTTTCTGTTTATCACCTCCGGTTTTGTCTTGGCGCCCAGAACGCTGCCCGCTATCATTTTTGAACCCTAATGTCGTTTTCACCTTATTGAATCGATCTGCATTTTTAGGGTTAAACGCTTTTTTATCAGGAAAACGTTTGTTTCTGATAGCTAGCACATTCTCAATTTGCTCCAAGACAACATCATCGAGCACCTCCTCGTCACATTCATTTACCGCTGCTACCCTAACCATACTAATACCGGTAGCATTTTTCGCGCCTTCGGCTTTTGTTACAGCTTCGTGCCAACTGGCACGCTTGGTTGCCAACGTTTCCGGTCTAAGATCATCATTTTTTTCAATGAACGTATCTTCAAGTTTAATGATGTCTTTAACCGGAATGTTCCAACTTGCCAACACCGACGCGATCACCGACACCAATGGAGTTATTTTTTCCGGGCCCTTGAAGGTTAACTCTTCGCCCGGCCAATCACCGTGTTTCAATTCGGTTGAGGACGTGATTAAATGCGACTCCATTGCGTCGCCCAATTCCGCATATTTTATGCGATAATTGGTACCAGCCAAAGTAATTTGCTGGATTTGTTTTTTTAGGACAGAAAAACGTGTGTATTCGACATTATAATCTTCCAATTTCAAAAATACGTGTAATCGAGCGACAAATGTGTTCCAGTCCGCAAATTTTCCTTTCAAAAATTTGTTCAAAATAAATTTATCTTTTAAAAATAAACTTAGGACCTCCCGAGACTTTTTTGCCGTTAACCTCCACCTAAGGGCCGGAACTTTTTTTTCACTCGATCCATTACGTATATGGAAAAATTTTGAACCCCACGCTGCTGTACTAGTTGTGCCACTTTCATATTTTACCCAATCTTGGCTCTCTACTTCATACTCGCCCCGTGTGAGGTACTCTAAGTATGCACTTGTAGTATTCGCCAGATTTGGGAAAATACGATCAGTGACCATTTTTTCCAATTCAAGATATGTAGCCGGGTACCCGTATTTAGCGTCGACACTGTAAACATCCGCACTATTTACCTTGGATGTTTCCCAAACCCACTTTACTTTAGTGATAAGGTTACTGTCGGCGTCCGAGTCAGCCCCAATAGCTGCCTTGAATGCATTTAACTTACCCATTAACATCTCCCTCGACGTTACTTGGCTCAAACATACATTACTTGTCTCCATTGCGGACAACAAGCCCGTGACATTCATGGCCTTTGCCATGATGAATGCGAACCGTAAAACAACCGTAAAAAAAAATTAATATTTTCTCTTCAGACGCCGGTT
>SCLG01001261.1:0-12615 GCA_004367875.1 Oikopleura albicans
TTGCACCTTTTTTATTCTAGGTTAAAAGGGGTTAAAATTTAAATTATAGACCGATCTAACTGTAACATGATTTATTTTTTTGTATAATGAGTAGCATGGTTTGTTACTGATAAATTTTGCACTACACCAGATGACTTGGTATAGCCTATACAGTATAGGGCGACAAAATTGGTATTGAAAAGAAGCACTATAACGCATCAACTAGTGTATTTGACGAACAAAAGTTCGAATAATTTATCTTTCATCGGGCCCTATTTTTTGAGTTTTTGAAGATTTCGCTTAATACCTATTTCTTAAAATAAGAAAATAGCGTCTTGTAGAGAGCAGTCGCACAAAAATAATTCAATTGAATTTTTTGACGAAAACGTCTATTGCAAGAAAACCGCTTATCGGAATTATTAGATTTTTATACTACATGATAGAGAAAAAATCGCTGCACATTCCGATGCAAAGGATATAAAAAATGACCCATTATTTGTAATTATGCTTTTTTCGTTTTTTCTATTTTGGAGGCATTTTAGAGATACGTTAGATGGAGCGAAAAGAGAAAGGAGACCAATCAATGCGAGAAGGTACCAATTATCGAGTGTATACGGATCGACAACACTATAATGTACCTGACAATTTACCACACCAAGCGATGACTCACGAGGGCTCGCGCTTTCAAACATTTGCAAGCAGTCTCAATAGTAACAAAGGTATGAAAAAGACTAACGCATCACATAGTTCTTTTTTCACAAACCTAATCTGTAGAACAGCATGCATCACCGCTGTTCTACCAATTAATGAAAGTGAAGTAGACTTTGACATTTACCAGTATGCCAACGGGGAAAATACAAATTTTAAAAAAAGCTGTTTAGGTATCGCTACACCACCTAACTTGTCTGTACACAACAAACAGAACAGCTCAGGAATGTTGGTGAATATTGACAGTGCGAGTCCAACGCATCATCGGACGCGCAGTGTCAATAGTCACCAACCAACAGGTCCCTATTTCCCGGTCAATACTGGTGGGCCCAGTGGGCAGTCATATGTTGAAAACTTCCCGACAATTAAAGGTAATGTTGAGCATACCCGGCCATATGTTGAGCAACCGCAGCAGTCCAGTAATGTTGAGCATGCCCGGCCATATGTTGAGCAATCGCAGCAGTCCAGAAATGTTGAGCGTACCCGGCCCTATGTTGAGCAACCGCAGCAGTCCAGTAATGTTGAGCAATACCAACAAGGTGGTCAAAACATGAATTGGGTACAGGGTGGACAACAGATGGGCGTACATAAACCACCCATTCTTTCGGGTCAGTTTGTTGAATCGCTACAAAAATACAATGCCGAGTGCCGGAAATCAGGCTACCATCAAAGCCAAATGCACATGCCACACTCGCCAACCTACTCACCGTCGTCACATCCGACTACGCCACCAAACTCATCACAGGTACCCTCGCCAACTGGTACACCGCCCTTCGGAACACCGTATGCAGTCACACGTCATTCAACACCGCCGAAACAGATGACAAGACCGAACCGGAAGACACCAGCTCAAAAACCTCAGTTCGCAACTGAACTTCAGGTGTACCCGGCGACAGCACCAATAACGCCGCTGAAAAACGCCGGTCGAATGGCGTTGATTATGGATCCGAATGACCTAGCAGGCCCGGCAATGAATTACATACCGGGTAGAGCCAGGAGAGAAATTGCAATGATGATTAATCGTGAAGTGGTCAACATGTTTCGTTTACATGTTGTTGAAAACTACACGGAGGATGAAGTAATAAAGGACCTGTCAGAACTCGGCATCCTGGATGGCAGAGTCTACATTGGCAAATACGTAAATCGAAGGACGGTACTCTTCTTGGACTTCTACATTAGTCATCAATACTTCTACTACTGTTTCATGAAGTCATACCGTGCCCACAAACGTGATTTGATACACGTCTTCCACCAAAGCATCTTCATCACAACCCAATTCATGATGCGCAAAGATGGTCGTTTTGCATCGAACCTTGAGTCAGAGGAAGTTCGACAAAAATGGTATGAGGCGGCCTACGAAATGAACGAACAAATTCACGCCGGTAACATAAAGTGGTTTGAAAGGGGTGTTCTGCATCCGCATGTATTATTTACAAGGGATGACACTGTTGAATTTGACCCGACAAGAATCGAACTTCCCAACGTACATAACTACCAGCGAAAGCTTACCGTCTGGAATCGACCAACACATTATGTACTCAACGCATGGAAGTCCAACACCTACTTCTATACCAAAGCTATGAAGGTATGCGACAGCAGACGAGGGAGGATTAACCTCAGGATTCATATCGCCATGGACACAAAAAACTTCCAGACCGATGAAGACGAATTCGGTAAGAATGTATCAGACCTTGGCATTGCCCGAACTCGGCTTGAAGTAAAGATCATGCGCGAAAAGGAAGAAAAGGCGATCAAACTTGCGTCACATGAGAGCACTCATGAAGTTAAATCAAATCGCCTAATCCCCAGAAACGCCCAGCCCCGACCGCTAAGCCCTCAGCTCACTGAAGAAATAACACAGGCTGTGTCACGAGAGGTGGTCACGAAAAAATCAGAGGAACATCAACAACTTGTCCGTAGTGCCAGCATGCTCATCAACAGTCATGCTCAAAGTATTCAAGAAAACGATCGCAACATACGGAGCCTGAATGACCATGTAAACGAGTTGTCCGACACCACCACGGTCCTATTCGACGCGAGCAACGGCGCCAACCTAAGACTGTACAACATGGTCCAGAATCTTGCAAACAATCAGGCACAAATGAATGCGGCTATAAAAACACTTGACAAAGACAAGGTGACCGGCGAACAGGGCTTAACAAGCGTAGCAAGCGCGGATGATGTTAAAGTATTTGATGTATTGCGGACACGGCGTAGTACAATTTCCAATTGGGAAGATGTTAATGTGCGCAATGTCATTACGCGAAACTTCGAAAGAAACATACTTCAACCCCAAGCAAACCCTCCCCTACAATGGAGTAATGCTGCAAATGGCATGCAAAGTGCGGAATCGGAACTGAATATGGATGTGGAAGGGTCAGCCGAAAATGAGTCGAAAGTCACACCGGGGAGTAAACGACCAAGATCATACTCAACGGACTCATGTCAAATACCACCAAAAATGCAAGTACAACATCAACCGCTTGCACAGGGCGCCCAACAATTTGAGTCAACAGCACAGTCGACACAATATGCACAACCGGCAAAACAACCGGTACAGCCAATGATGTCGCAAACGCAGCCTGTAAGAACACAAAACCAACTGACTCCACCAACAATTCAGGCGCAACATTCTGATCCACCCCCTAACCACTTTGTCTTTCAAACGGCTATCAAAACGCCGAGTCTTCAGGATGACATGGAGGCCCAGCGAATACTCCTCGAAGAAAGACGACTAGAAAACGAAAGGCTCCAGGAAAAACTGGCGCAACAGGAAAAAGCAATGCTGGCCCGGCAAGAAAATGAATTAAAAATCAAAAATAAAGAGCTACTGGCCAGAATTAAAATAAATGAAGAAAAAAACAACATGAAGCCGGCCTTCTCGAGCACGCCAGTTAATTCTGGTGATGAGTCAATCAATGAGGGTAATAGGCAAAATGACGATGTGTTCACACCGGGTAAACCTGTCACAGGCAAACAGCCGAAACTACCCCAAAATGACGGCCCCATCTTCTCTAGTAGTGAAAGTGACGGCTCAATGTACATCGCTAAACCAAAGCCGCGAAGGAAAGCAGCGAAACGGAAACAATGTGATGCTATTTCGAAAAATGGGCCATCGCCAAAGTCGGTAAGGAAGAGTGCCAAGAAGACCCCAGTTAGAGCACACCCATATGCTCGCACGAGACGACTAGCGCAACATGAACCGGACATTATTGAAAAGCATCCAGTTTCGCCGCTGTGCCTTAACAGTTATACGCCTGGTACGGCATTGGTTGATCTCACGACAAGTGATGAGGAGCCAAGCAGCGATATCACAATAGAAGAAGGCAACAGTACAGTAACCCTCAACGCAGACAGCACTACGGATGATAACGACGTCACATGCATAGATGGTCAAGAAGGTGGCGTTGAAGCATGCAAATACGTCGACGGTGACAACTACCTTCAGACCATGGAACCAGTCAAAGTTGCCGCTGCAAACAAACAAAAACTACTGCTGGAGGTCCTGAAGAACAAAACCGAGATAAGCAAATGGCGGTACATGTGCACGATTTTTGGCCCAGACATTCTCGGATTCCTAAAAGTCAAGATGAAGGAAGTCATTGACGCGAAACTTCTTAGTGACTACCGACTTCAACAAGATGGCATTGAGTCATTCTTGAGGACCTCCGCAGATGGCAAATGGATAAGTGAGGGTGGTGCCTGCCGTGTAGCTGGTGACGCAATCATCCCGGAAGTTGTCATGAGACACTTTTACGACCTGGCCTGTGGAGTTGTTCGTAGCAACCCAAAAAAAGACTGGCGTGGCACCACTGTACAAACAATGACCAACGAAGCCTACTGGAGCACTATTGAGGTCGCATATGCAGCAGCAAATGCAAATGATAGTAACACCAGGGAGGGCTGCGATATCCATGGTACGGAAAGTATTATTAAAAAAAGTAATCACCCACGCACTACGGGCACAATCGTACCATGGATAGAAACAGCCCGTACAGAGTTAAGCCATAATGCCATAGACGCAGACACCTCTATCCGCACAAGTGAACAAGACATTTCCATTGAGCCAGACAGGCTGGTGGTGCCCGATAACTTTAACGCCTCCCTATGCGGTGGTGGTGTCAGCCACGCAGATAATGCCATCGATGCTACAAAAATAGCGGAATTAAACGAGCGAGGGTGGCACCATTTACGCGTAGGTGGTAGGTGGAAAAGGCTTACAAACATACGAAATGGAAAAATAATTGATATTGCCTCAAGTATGTCACACACATCGTGCGCCACCAGCCTCGCCAAGTTTGACACTTTACTCAGACCGAAAGACCCTTTGAACTTTGTCGACATCAACACGGCATATAAATTCGATGAGCGTTTTTCGTCTTCTGAAAAAAACTGTGCCTTCAACACTGTCTCGCCATATACCGTACAAAGCCTCAAGAACAAAATAAATATACCGGAAGATATAAAAAATGACTACTTGAATGAAATCCGATTGGGGCTTGAGGATGACTCGACTGACCAACCACAAGAGCCTACCCTAGAACATGAACAATGTAGTACTCAATTTCGTGAAAAAAATAACGAACGCTTTTACATCTTAAACATAAACATGCGACAGGCTGATGCGGGTCAACTGCTTTTGTTAACTGAAAAGTACAATAAGTGCGACATTTTTTGCCTTAATGAGATCAACCTTGACATCGAGTACAGTACAGTCCTAGCACCTGCAGGATACTTTTTGATAAATTCAGACCCATGCATCAAAGGCAAAACCAAAGGAAAGTCATTTGCGTCGTTTTTGGTAAAAAAAAGTTTAAAAAGTTTTGTCAATTGCGTGTACAGTAAGCCCCCAACGTGCATGATTGAATATAAGAACAACGACACCCATTTTTTTGTCTGTACGGTCTACAAGTGCCAACCTAAATCAGATAAATGGCTAGATATGGGTCACGAAAAAGTCCCTCAAGCCCTGCACCCGGTTTTCATGAATAATCTCACGGAAATAATCAAGTTGATTGGGCATCACGCAGGAATAGTCAATGGTGACTTTAACGTTCGTTTTGACAAAAATGACGAAAACTCTTGCACGCTTAAAGACGTCTTACATGACTTTGAGAACAGAGTCTCTAAAAAAACGTATGTCACAGGTTCAACAATGACGCAGATAGATGCTTTTTTCGAAAAAGGGTTTGTAAGTTCGACATTACAACATCTAGACCTTAAGTCCGAAATAAGCACGGATGGGCACCTTGGTCAGATGTTTAGTTTTCCAGTTGAGAAGCAAAATTTTTCGAAAAAATATAAAACGTTCTCGAGGAGGTTGGCATTCCCAGCATTTATTACCAACTTTAGTATAAAAATGTTACCTTTTTTCCGTGAAAAAATGTCGCAAGTTGACTCCTCAATCGAAAAAGCAAAAATATTCACGCGCCTAATACGTAAGTCAGTCAACTTGATTGAACCGGAAAAAAGTGTCGAAAAATCAGAAAAGGAGCCGGTGCATGTATACTCTGATCAAACAATCGAATTGCGCAATCACATGAATATGCTGGCTAGATACAGGCTTGAATCGAAGGGATGTGATGGAGCACTTATGGACAAGATACAAAAGGCATATAAAGAAGCCAAGGTTGCCTATTACAAAGGTTGCAAACATGATCGTGAAAATGCACTTTTGTTGGGAAGGACGGGTGACAGGCCGATGACATTCACAGAATACTCAAAATGCCTGAAAAAAATGGAATCAGGGACATCGGTTGAAACAAAATGTCCATTCACGGCGGAAGAGATGGCGGAAGCATTCAAAGAAATGGAATGGAGCGGACATGACAAATCCGAACCACCACACAACTTTGACTATGACTCACCAGCTGCACCACACCCGCGACTGAAAGACAAAAGATTGTTCAAATTGGCCCGTGTACAGTGGCACGGAACTAATAAAGCATACTCGGTTGAGGCCGCGTTCAAAACATTAAAAAACGATACACGTGATTCGAGTGGTCCAAATCCACGTTTTTTATCTAATTTGGGCGCTGAGTTCAGAGAAATGTTAGTTGACGCGATCAACTCTTCACTACTAACAGGTACATATTATAGTGAGTGGAAAAAAAGTAGAGTCTGCCCAATCCCAAAAAAGCCGCCTTTTGATAAAACAGCCTCGTGGCGCCCAATTTCTGTATCAGATATAGTTGGTGGCCTCACGGAAAAGATGGCGGCCGCGCAGCTGTCGCTCTTCCTGGAAAAAAACCAAATTTTATCAAAAAACCAACATGGTTTCAGGAAGGGGCACAGCTGCTCGACCGCCATCTGTGAGGTCACCAACGCGCTGAGGGACGCGTCGGCACAGTATGGAATTTTTTTATTACTGGATGCCAGGAACGCGTTTGGTGCACCATCACATGAATTTATTTTAAAATGGCTCAGCGCCATATGTGACAAGGGAACCCTAAAATGGTTTGGTGAATTTTTGCGAGAGCGTAGTTTTTTTGTCGAGACGAATGGTGAAAGAAGTACAGAAAAAAAACTGCCCCCGTCGTCGGTCATTCAAGGGAGTGGAGTAGGCCCAGTGGTTTTCAATTTAGTATTTAATGGGGTCCTCCAGGCGGTTCATGATGAAAATGAAAGGTTACAAAATGAACGGAAAAAAAAGCGTGGAAATAACAAAAAAAGTTCACCTGCTGCATGTCCGGTACACATCACGTGTACTGGATATGCAGATGACCTGAGTATCCTAGTGACCTCGAAGGACGCTGAAACGTGCGAGATTGAGGCTGCGAAGATTGGTGAATTGGTCGGTCGAAAAATGATGTCGCTTGCCAACATACATCTGGCCCCGCAAAAAACTCAAATTATGAGGACAGGAAAGTGTTTTCATAACCCAAAACCGATTGTAATATGTGGTCATGAAGCCAAATAATACAACTCTGTAACGTACCTTGGAGTTAGGCTAGGTCCGAAGGGAGCCATAACACCACAATTAAACTTTTTGATGAGCCGGTTTATATCTGCATCGGTCAAAGCCGAGCGTGCAAAAATGATATCAAAACCGGGACACACGTGTTTATTTTTTGATAGTGTTGTCATAGGAAACTTTAACCACGGACTTGACACACAGGCGTTATTATCAGACACCTGGTACTGTAAGTTAGAGAAATTACGTTTGAAAGGTATTAAAAATATCTTATCACTAAATGAATATCAGACGGGGCGTCATTTCAGCCAACGTGACCTACTACTTAGAGCAGGTGGAAGAAGGTCAATTTTTAACTCCCACAAGTTTGGCATTGTAAATCGACTGAATGAAATATGGATGTCCGCCAGTCCTGTTGATTTGTTTGAATTATTGAAAAAGTGTGTTACGCTGGAAGAGGGTGGTGATGCCATAAGACCTTACAAAGCGGCACGTGAATTTGTTGATGGTGCATTTTTCGACAGGACTGAGAGAGATCGATTCTACTTTCTAACTGCAATCGGGAAGCACACCCCGAAACTAAGATGGCCAGATGAAATACCAATCGCTGCGAGGCAAACGAAGCTGATGCGTGAAAAATGGCCGTTTTGTGCGTTCGGAACGTTTAACAGTCTACCCCAGGAAGTAAAATCCACATTCGGAACATGGGACTTCAAAGATGAAGCACGAGAACACTACAATTCGCTTTGTCAACATGCCCTGTCGAACGGTGAACTGTGCCGTCACTGTGACCCGAAAAATGACCCGTTTGGTATTGATATACTTTCATTAGAAAAAATGGAAGCCGCTAAATATCATTACTATGACCGTAAACACTTATTTTTCAGACAGCAAAACAGTGTACAAAAAAAGGTGTGGCAAATCATATGGCACTGCCCAATCTACCGTAGATATAACGCAGGGTCGATGGTACCAGATATAATGCAGAATATTTTACGGACCGGCCACAGTAATGATGATGACCTTTCTTTTTTATCAAACTTTAGTTGATGGCTTGTGGCCCGCATGGTGGGCGTCTGGCTGAGCTTGAAACAGCCAAACGCAACAATCAGACGCCCGCCATGCGGGTCATGTATGTTTACCCCTCTGGTAAACACAGCCAAGGGTGTGAAAATTGAATTGAAACACAAAAAAATAACATGGCAAAAAAAAACACTATCAGTTCTACTCGCCCAGGATCAGTTTGAAATTCATAAGCGACGTGGAGGCTCCTTCTCGAATCTGCCCGTCTACGGTGTAATCGACCTAAACTTTTACAGTACGGATTGGCTAACGGCAAGCCAATGGAGTAAACAATATGAAGGTAATGATCGGTTCCAAGAGGTGGAATTTCACCAAATACTAAATGGGATGGAATTACGTAACTGGCATGACGTTGGTAGTAAAACTCAAATCTCATTGGTACATGATACGGTGATCTTCAAGGATAGGAAGCCACTCCATTATTTCTGTGATATTGAAAATTGGCCAAAAAATGCGGATTGGGAAATATATGCTGCAGTGGTATGTAACGTGTGCCTTCGAAAAAAATGTGGTCTCAACTTTGATGCCGCAAAATCTACCATGTTTTACGAAGCCGCATGCGAACAACTACGGATGGTGAAAAAAATGCAAATGCAAAAAGATCCGAAAACACCAAGCAGAATACAACGAGTTCTAATGGGGACCATAAAAAGTGTTTTTACTGCTGAAAAAATCGTATTCTACCGACTTCCGGAAGCGGAAATAAAGCGTTTTTGCGACAAACTGACAAAGTGTGAAGACCGATTCAAAAAGGACGCGGACGTGTATCGTGCCCTACTACTTAAAGGACAGGTTATCGTATATAGGCGGATACTTAAAAAGGTTAAAAAAAGTGAACCAGTTACACAGGTTTGTGAAAGTGCGCGCAATACATGCACTAAAACATCAAAAAAAATGTACAAACCAACTGACTTCACAGACACTTTTACGGACGCTGAATCGGAATATGGGTCTCAAACATCTGAGGATCCACTCAATACAGCCATATTACCGATTAATAGTCCAGCTAAAAAAAATGGCGTTTTTAAAGAAAATGATCTTGACATAGCGCCAGTCAGTGTATCGCCTAATAGCCTCGACTTTCAAAATTTCAAAAAGAAAGCTATCGAGGTTAAAAAGCGCATCTCAGGCGCACGGGCTATAGTCAAGCTCAAATCTGACATGCCAAGCTATACCGAAAAAAGTATCCGCATACTGAAAGACCTTGGCGATGCAGAGGAACACCTCAAACAATCAAAAAATGTCACTTTAGAACGTGCCAGAAAGCATGACGAACAGCACGTTGCAAAATCAACAAGAATGATGTGCAACGAAATGGATCGGAGTCTATGTCGGCTGACAAGTCTACCATATGGAGGCGGAGATGAAACGCGTAAACATGCTGAAGGAGCGTGCTTTGACAACACAAAAATCGTCCTCGACAAGCTCAATGATAAAATTGCGACCTTCAAAGCAAAACAAAAAAAAATGGTCGCCGAGTTGACGAAGGATGCAAAGGCGATCCGCCTAGAGCTTGACGCGATCAACCAAAAGGTTACAAAAAGCCTAAAAAATGGCTTGTGTAGGGTGTATGAAGAGTTTGACTTGGACACTGATCTGTCGAGAACCCTTGTTGAGGAAACTCTCAATGATACAATAGACGAAGAGATGGACTTCATGGAGTTTGATACAGATAGAACTTTCACATGTTCACCATGCTCATCTATGTCATATGGCTCTATTGAAAGCAATGATGAGTCCCCCGCACTTGAAGAAATGGATGGCGATTCTCACATTGAAAATGAAACATACATGGAAGTAACGTCATCTGAGTCAACCTCATCGTTTGTATTTGTGTCTAGCGTGTTAAGGTCAAGGGTTCGGAAAGTTGTTGAAAAAAATAGACAATATGCTAAATTCCGTACCGTACCAGTTGTGGGGGTAATCTGCCGGGTTTTCAGTTTCATGCCAACTGATGCATCCCGGCTGCGGCCGGGCGTGCGGGCGCGCGCGCGTGGACAAGTAAAACAGCACACAGGCACATATGCGCTAAAAATGGGCCCTCTTGTAAACGTGCGCGCGTCGGTCGCGTGGCCGCGGTCGGGAGGTATCAAAACTCCTAGAGTACAACAATGGGTATCCCCGCAGCTCTACTACACATCGTGGTCACGAACGGTAGAAGTTTCTACAAAAAAGATCAACACAAAAAGTCATCCATATATAAATTTTTCGACAAAAACCCTGTGTAACAAACAAACATCTACTACCCCTACCCTCCTGTGGACAACTATCTTAGATAATCAAAAAACGGAGTATCATGGTTGGCATAATTGCACACACAACGGATACATGTACGTAGGTGTCGCTGGCGAGCGGAGTGCGATTTTTAAATGCTATGCTAATCTGCGTGAAGGGGTTAAGCGTTACATAAACCTGCTGTCTAGCTGCGTTGGTGAGGGAAGCCAGTTATGTAGAATTTTTGAAATAATTTATAAAATAAAAAAACAAGGTGGTGAAGCAGAAACCATGAAACAAAGGGAGTGCAGAACATGTACCTTGGTTGTGTTTGAAACAGTTAAAAATAAAAAAATAAATAAAACTGCATGGATAATATACAGTGTACGTCATGCCACGCGCAGAGCCGCTGATACGAAATGCGTTTTAAAACAACAAAAAAAACTACCACCCAAAGCTGTAAAATACACTAAGGCAGCAGTCTGTAAACAATCCCCCAATAGTGGTTTCTGTGGAACCCAGGTCTCCACAATAAAATGTGCCATTCTTTCCCAAAAAACAAGACCCGCGAAACTTGGGGTTAAATCCACAAAAAACATCAATTTGAGTTGGCACACCTGGGAAGGAAAAATAAACTCCTTTGCCGGGAAAATTATTGAAAAAAATTCTGACACTGGGCAGACTGAGAAGGGGTGGCGGACAGTAGGCAAAAAAATCATCATTAAAAATGCTTGCTTCCTCTTTCGCTTGAATGGCGAGAGCATTGACTTTATCGTAATTCGGGAGCCCGTGCTGCTTGCTGTAGATTGTAGCCAACATCAGATTAATCTAAAGATTAATATGATTAGGTGCAAAAATAAAATTAAGCCTGCCAGGATTCAAAAAATAACACGTAAATTTCCTAAAATTTCTAACAATAATCCGGACCCAAAAATAGGAAAAACCAATTGTAACTCACTAGCAACAATCGTGAAGGGAGCCACAATGAACAACCCGAAGCGAACATCTAGTATGCTGGTCAATCTTCTTGTATATAATTTTTTGCGTAAAATTTACTTTGTATATAGAAAATGTCTCTTTTGTGTGGCACTTTGTGTTAATGACGACAAAACTAAAACAAAAAAATACCAGGCCGAGCGTCAAATTCTAGAAGTGTCACATAAAAATCGCCAAAAAAACCAAAAAAGAAAGTATTATGATGTTAAATATGATGTCATAATACTTAACTGCAAGAAACACACCCTAACATTAGGTAACAACAAAGGTTACAAAAAAATGAGAATGCTAGAGTGTGTAGAGCATGGCGGCTCACAGTTAATTAAAAATTTTACACACATCATGCGTTGCGTATTTTACCTCATTTATCTGCTGGGAAACTCGTATACCATTAGTCTGCCAACAACTGTTGTTTGCGGCACCGGTGAGGGAGTTCAAGGTAGATTTATAGTACATACACACGAAAATGTTTGTCTGTATGTACAGGAACAAGCCCAAGTAGCATGTTCCATCATGAATAGCCGAACCAGCGTCTTCATCGGTGTGACGGCAACAACACATTTGTTATTTATTAGCACTGCATAATAAAAAAACAAATTCAAGTAAAAAACCAATCTAGGCGGTGCCGCTCCCAGCAAAAAATTCTGAGCTTGAAATTCAATCAAAGCCCTACTATTATCTTCAAAATTCTAAAAATGAAAACTAGCGTCATACACCGAATT
>SCLG01001262.1:0-16420 GCA_004367875.1 Oikopleura albicans
GGGAAAAAGAACGACGTGAAGCCGACCGAAACAAACAAATGGACAGGCTAGTTGGGAGGGGTTTGAAAGCATACGATTTTCGTATTATGCATTTCAAATAAAATGATGAAACCAAAAGGTTTTTATTGCTGTTACTACCAAGCTCCTAGGTTCCTAAATAATAATTTATAATGGTGGATTCTTTGTGAGTATATATGAGTGACTAAGGTCAGTCATTTGGGTCCTATAAAGTCAAGCGTTCTCATGTTTTATACGGAAGGTTTAAGTTTTTTTTGTAGATCGAACAAACGGTTTTCGGAACAAGTTTATTTTGCAAACCCTTTAATTTAAGAATTAATGCACTTGTACAGAAGGTTGGTTATAAGTTCTGGAAAACGACCGCTATAAGGTCTTATGGGCTTTTTGTTAGTAAAGTCAAATCAGAAGTTTTTTTTTTTGAAAAAAAATCTATAAATTCATGTATTTTTACGCTTTTCTTGGATGAGGACTTCCCCGGCGAGGGGCTCCACTATCCCATTTTTTCTCAGTTACTTTTTGCGAGTGTTTTGTTAGGCGTTTGGTCTGTAGACCTCAAAATACCTCAAAATTAAAAAAATAATGTCTTCAATGTTTTTCAAATATATTGTCATATTTGGACAAACCGGTATTTTCCGTACAATTTCAAACCCCATTTGTGGCTGTTGAGTCTCCACCATCGACGACCAGCCCGAAACCGCCGACCAAATTACCAAAAGATACTACACGGGTTAAAGCGCCGCGAGTTAAAAATCACTCGGGAGGCGGGGAGGTAACGCCACCTTTTGATAGTGACGAATCTGCCCCATCTCCCTCGACAATGGTAATAATGCAGAATGTTTGTAAGGCGCCCGATTTTGGCCTTCGATTTGCCGAACTTAAAACCGGAATTCATTTACAGAGCGGGAGAATGATTCTGCCCTCGAATACCTCGCGAAAACGTGATGGAATTATTTCACATGCACTAAAAGGAAGGGGATTATATGCGGTTTTAAAATAACAATATTTGACGTATTACGGCCCGTAGTCTACGGGTTAGAAAAAAAATTTTAATCGGGAGGGTTTTTTTAATCGAAGGGTTTGAAAATTGAGGATTCAATTCACAAAATGGAAGCCTGTAAATTGAGACCAAAGTTAACAAAATACCAAATCTGAAAGTTGAAAATCCAAAAAATAACATTTTTTGCGCGTAATTATTGAAAAAAAAGTTATTTTTGAGCGCTAAATTTCGAAAACATCCCGTGAAAATTAGAATTTGTGAACTCTGAAAATAAGCTTTTTTTCATTTTGAAAAAAAACCTACGCAAATTTCGCAAATATCGAAAAAATTCAACCAAATCGAGATAAACTATATTTATCTGTGGAATCCACAGTGTGGATGTGAATTACACCCCCTAACCAGTTATCTTAAGAAAAAAAAAATAAAATAAAAAATAGTAAAACAATATACACAGATACCGTATATCAACTTTGTCGGAATGAAAGCATAAATGTCATTTGCACCTTCTTATTAAAGTTTGGTGATGTAAAAATAACCGTATAGTTTTTTTTAAACATTATACAGTGCATACACATATTCCTGGGTGTTATTTAACCGTAAAAATCCCGTAAAAAAGAATTTGGCATCGAGCCCCATCCGATAGCAACCGCGACGGTGACCGAGGAATTTAACCGGTTAAGGTCGGATATTTTAAAATTGCACGATACCCAGTCCGCGATTCAACATTGCGAAGTGGAAATTCTAGCTTTGATTGCGAGATACGAACAGTTGTATCCCGACGAGCCACTGCCGCCCGGGGTCGAGGCCATTGAGTACCCTGGGAAACGAAAATTGAGTCCGACTAGATCAATTCCCGAGAAAAAGAAAAAGGATTCTAAGTGATGCATGCAGAATTACTTTTGATGCCATTTGTCCTGTAGATAAAACCCGAAAAAAAGTTACTAAAGCGGAATTTCATTAATGATACGGAAAAACAAGAACCGTTTAGAAATTCGAAGATCCGTGTACTATTAGTACTGATGTCCCAGATTAAAGCTTGAAACAACCCATTAATTTTTGAGTATGGTTCTTATCACGAAAAAATTTGGGCACCGATAAAATTTCAAGCCCGAACTCGGGCTCTAGACTTCTAGATTAGCAACCTTTGTATTTTCCAGAAATGCGAACCAATAGCATATTTCTGGAAAATATGGGCAACACAATTGTAGGTCAATTGGTCCAGTTAACTGCCTCAATATTTTCTCAAGCCCTGGTTGACTAAAATTGCTCTAAAGTACACTTAACTTGGTGGAACATTTCCTTATAAATACTAAACGCACTCGTAGGCAATCACATTACTTTAGTATTATTTTTTTTTGTCTAAATTTCTGAGAAATAATCAGATTTCTGCTACATGCGCAAATAAAACAATTATTTTGTCAAACGAAGTTTATTCCAGTGTCATTTTTTTTTTGTTCATTTGATGATCTTTTTAATATGTTCAATTAAGTCGAAAGTCGGTAGACCCATAACATTATAGAAACACCCTTCGATCATCTTTACCAAGCAAGCACCGACTGATTGCGTTCCGTAGCCACCTGCCTTATCACTACCGTCCCCTGAATCAACGTACCATTGTAGAAATTCTAAAAATAATAATCAAACAATTTGAAAATGTAATATTTATAAATATATCATACTTAATTGTTACTTTAGTCTTTTTGTAGTAAAATCCACGCGGTGTCCCAATCCATTAGCAAGGTATAATATCTAGTTTACAGTGATCTCTTTATTTTCAGTGGTTTGGGACACCGCGTGGAATTCGCTACAAAAAGTGTGAACTAGTATTTTTGCAGTATAACTTAAAGGGGGTCTGGTTATAAGGTCACAAGGTGTGACCGTTATAAGGTCAATTCATATTTTTTGCACGTCAAGTCATTTTTTTCTTGGAGCATGTTTTTTGCGAAAAATCTTTGAAATCATGTCTTTTTACGTTTTTTTTTGGATGAGGAATCTGTCAAATGTTGTAGAGAAATTAACACCTTGTTCCGATTACAATTTTTGAGATGAAAAAAACTCAAGTTTATGAAATATTCGAGTGAGCCATGTCGAATCAAATAATTTATTAAATTAATAAAAAATAACTCCGTTTATGTCATTGTTCAAGAAAAAATCTGAACACAGTGTAATTTGTCGACCAAATTTGGCATTTATAAGTAATACAGTTTGTTCTTTATATCAAATCAAGCGGTGTATATATCTTACCATCGCTATGCTGTCCAAAATGGACCCTGGTCTCGGTATGGAATACATCGGTTTTTCCTTGATATCGAATGCAAACGCCAGTTAAAACGGAATGAACGTTTCCATTTAAAATTTTCAAGCGCATTAACTGTTGTTCTGGATTAGCTGGCTTTCCAAATATTTTGCCATTATAAGCAATAACGGTGTCGGCGGCTATAAGCAATTCGCCATCGTTTATTTTCGTAGCATTGGCTTTACCTTGAGCGATCTGTTCGACCATTTCGCATGGCTTTAAGTCCTGNGACCAAATGTGACCCACTATAACCACCGCTGTAGTAAGTTTGGGCTGGCCTTATTTGAAAGCGACCTGTGTGTTGGGTCACTGGGCGAGGCGCGATGCAGCAGCTCAACATCGGACTGTGATGGGATACTCACTTCCGAGCCGGTCAGACTCTGCTGGGGCGTATGGGAGTTAAGATCACTGTAGGAATGTGACGTCGAGGACATCGTGGATGACATCGCGCTGCTTGAAGACGGTAGCGTTAAGGGCAAACAAGTTGTTTCTACATGTATTTTTATCGTTTCATCGCTGTTGTCCAGATTAAACGAGTTATTCTACGAAAAATATACTTTAATAAAGATTAATCTTTATGATATAGGGATTTCCCTTTTTTTAGCAATTATATGAAATGGGTATATAAG
Source organism: Oikopleura albicans (assembly GCA_004367875.1). NCBI lineage: Eukaryota > Metazoa > Chordata > Appendicularia > Copelata > Oikopleuridae > Oikopleura > Oikopleura albicans. The sequence continues at coordinate 3,941 of SCLG01001262.1, forward strand.
TTTTTGGGTGCCAGAGCTTTTCACCTAAAGGTGACAAATGTTATTTTTCGTCCAATGGTATTTGTTGTCCAAAATTTTTTTCGTCCAAAATAAGTTTTCTAAAAGGGATGTCATGGACTGCACTAGGTCGGACTGCATTATGGTGCAGAATATGGACTGCACTCGAAAAATCGGACTGCACAATGAACTTTAAGGAATGAACTTTAAGGGATGGACTGCACTTTTGATGAACTTTAAGGGACGGACTGCACTTTTAGCCCGAAGTAACCTGAAAGTTCAAAGGATGGACTGCACTTTCTACCGAAAGCAACTGGGACGTAAACTATACTTTTTTGTGATGGGTTTTTTTATTTGTTTCGTCTAAATCTAAGTAATTATCCGTTTAAAAGTGAAGTACACCACTTACCTACGTAAGTTAACACCACGTAAGTTAACAAAATCCACGTAAGTTAACACCTTTTTTCCAAAAGTTGTTATCTTTCTTAGGTAGGTGGTGTATTTGCATAACAGTATATTATGGTTTAAAAAAGTAAAATGAAACGCAAATTTAATATACGCAATTTTTCGAGTTTGCTAATATTTTAAATCATTGGTTTGAACATTTTTGCATAGTATTGTGCTCAAATTAAATAATCATAATATGTTTTAAGGTAGTTTATATTGATAAATTGTCGTTCTCATTCCAAAAAAATTTGTACTTGACAGTTACTAGGAGTAAATCAACCTGAAAATATCTAACACGTTTCTAATTAACAAAGAATTGCAATCGACTTCATTATGAATGGCAGTTTATTGAGTATTTATGGTGCTTAGGAGAAATACCAAAATTAAAATACCGAAATTAAAATCCCGCAAACACCATAATATATTGTTCTAATTCGTGGGTAGTCAACAATTAAAACTTTTTTAGTAATCGGAATGAAATTGCAGAACCGCGCATATCTGCTTCTGCTTTTGCCATTTCTATTCCTTGTTCAATAAATTCAGATTTTCCCTCCGAAACAGTTTTTTTTCTATTTTTTTCATCTTTTTGAATCTTGAAATTCTGATTTCCCCAAATATTTTGGTCCAAATTTGTTTGTAAACCTGAAACAATGCAATGTTATTGTTTGAATCAACAAAACGATTCGCAATTAAATTCTCAATACAAGGATCAAAACTCGTAATTGATCGTATTCAATTACAATAAAACAATCAATAATAAAAAATGCAATCATTAAAAAAATTGGTTGATCCGGACGGATCATTTAAATTATCTTTTTAGTGAATTATTATGAGCTTTGTTTACGTATAACAGATCCTATTACGATGACGTAGTATTTTGATATCGCAGTAATTTGATATCGATTGAAAATGGAAGTTTAAATATTTTTATTGATATCGTAATTTAATAACGTAATTTGATACTCAAATAAACAAAACTCATAAAAAATAAACAAGAATTTTAATCTTACCGGCAATTTTTTGACGATATTCTTTACGCTTATTGTCTAGCGTATCCAGTTTTCCTCCTTTTTTATGCCAATCGTTAGTGATACGAGCCAATAAACGATCTTTATTCGTTCGTTTGAGGTTTGCCGGTTTCTGATATGGTCCGGGATAGGTGTCTTCGGGGTTTCTATTTTTTTTCTTTTTCTCTATGTTTTTCTTTTTCTCTTTTCCCCCTTTGTTATCTACTTTCTCTATATCAAAAAATATAGATAGGGGCGGTAAAACAGGCCCATATGGCTTTGATCGGAGGTTATGCTCATTCATTTTTCAAAAAATTAAAAATTAAATAATTTGGTCGGCTCAATATGTTGTTGCTTAACAAGAGTGAGTATGCTGGCTCCAAAAAGCTGTTTATATACGAAAAAAATGTCACAAATGTTACTTTCTGTCACATTTGTTAACTTTTGTCACCAATGTTGGTTTTGTCACATTTTTAAACTTTTGTCTGAAATGTTAGTTTTCTCACATTTGTTAACTTTTGAAAAAACATGAAAAAGCATGAAAAATTGTCGAATGATATGATTTGTCACGAATAATTTTTCGTTTTATATAAACTCAGTCGATCAAACAATCGTTCATATCTTCTTGGTATCGACTACAATATTGTTATATTTTAATAATTATTTTAAAATTATGGCGCTTCTTCAGAAACTACAATTTTTTTTGGAAAGTGAGAAATCAACTGGTATTGCTATGTATACCCAATCGGCATACACAGAGGGAGGAGTAAAAATTTTGGATCAAATTGCATTCAATGAAATTTTCATTGAACCACAAGGTAAATTTTAAATGTTTACTTTTTAAAAAATAATTATTTGTTTTGTTTTGAATGTCATATTACATTATGTAAAAACTAGAATATAATAACAAGTATAAAAGTATTATATTTCATCTCGCAATACAATGAGGTAATAAGATAGTTTTATAAACAACTATCACAACAAACATGAAATAAATCTTTGTCATTGGCTGAATTCAATTACTAAAAAAACAATCATTTTTTAACTAAAAGGATCAAATTTATTTTTGATAGAATTATTTTGAAAGAAATCCATCTTGTAATACAATGACGCTAGTTTGTCAAGAAACTATCATAACAAATATAAAATGATTATTAGTCATTGGTTGAATCAAATTACAAAAACAAAATAGTTTAACTTGTTATTTTTTATAAATATTTTTTAATAGGTAAGACGTATGATTGGTTCGAACGAAGCTTGCGTCGATACGGTTTCAAGCAATACCCATATCAAAGCAACAATTGGGAAAGCACGGTTGGAAAATTTGAAGAGGGCTCTCATTTCGACGGAACATATGTTCTTTACAGTTTAAGCAAGAAAATCACACAAAAAAGAAAACAAAACAGAAAAATGTTAAAAAATCTTAAACCTGTACCTTCGAAAAGTGGTCATAGTAGCAATCTAAATGCAGACACACAAGCTGCCGCTATGGCTTCTATACAACCTCCTACACCGCCTCCGTCAAACTCTAAAATTGCTGAAAAGTATCGGTATTTGGCAAAGCATCATAGGGAACTATCCGAGTATTATGAATCATTAGCCAAGGTCGGTACAGTTGAACCCACTTCCGGATCAAACTGCCAATCACCGGCCATAGACAATGATTCACTGACCAATGAGGTTAGTACCGTTGAACCCACTTCCGGATCCAACGGCCTATCAAAAACCAGTAAAAATGATTCATTGACCAATGAAAACCTATCACAGATCATAGGCAATGATTCATGGGGCAATGAATCACAGACCGCAAGCGATATTTTGGACAATATCGAATTCAACAACCAATCGCCCATCATAGGCGATGACGTAAATACTGCCGTTGAGGCTTCCTTAACTGATATTTTTACAGATGGTATATAAATAAGACGTATAGTCATTATTACATTTACAATTATTAGACACTGCTAATAATACCAGTTTGTTTTCTGAGACTTTATCTTTATTTCTGAGACAAGTAAGATTGAACTGAATGATTTGAACCTATTTGATTTGAACCTAACCATTTGAGATAACACCATTTGGGATAACAGTTTGCATTTGAAATGACACATCAACAAAATAGGAGTTCTAACAAATTTGACAAATTTCACAAATGTAACAAATTTGACAAATGTCACTAATGTAACAAATCTAAAAAAAAGTAACAAATGTGACAAATCTAACAAAAGTAACAAATTTGACAAATGTAACAAATTTGACAAATGTCACAAATGTAAAAAAATTGACAAATGTCACTAATGTAACAAATCTTAAAAAAGTAACAAATGTGACCAATCTAACAAAGGTAACAAACGTCACAAATCTAACAAAAGTAACAAATTTGACAAATGTAACAAATTTGACAAATGTCACAAATGTAAAAACTTTGACAAATGTCACAAATCTAACAGAGAGAACAGTTGTGACAAATCTAATAAAGGTAACAAATGTGACAAATCTAAGAAAGATAACAAATGTGATAAATCTAACAAAGGTAACAAATGTGATAAATCTAAAAAAGGTAACAAATGTGATAAATCTAAAAAAGGTAACAAATGTGATAAATCTAAAAAAGGTAACAAATGTGACAAATGTTAACAAATTTGACAAATGTAACAAATTTGACAAATGTAACAAATTTGACAAATGTCACAAATGTATTTGAAAAAATTTAAAACCTACTAAAATTTTCTCACAATTGTTAACTTTTGAAAAAACATGAAAAATTGTCGAATGATATGATTTATCATGAATAATTTTTCGTTTTATATAAACTCAGTCGATCAAACAATCGTTCATATCTTCTTGGTATCGACTACAATATTGTTATATTTTAATAATTCTTTTAAAAATTATGGCGCTTCTTCAGAGAAAAAATTTGTGATAAATCTAACAAAGGTAACAAATGTAATAAATCTAAAAAAGGTAACAAATGTGATTAATCTGAAAAAGGTAACAAATGTGACAAATCTAACAATGTTAACAAATTTAACAAATGTAACAAAATGTCACAAATGTCACAAATGTATTTGAAAAAATTAAAAATCCACTAAAATAGACTAATTATTTGAAAAATTTAAAAAATAGACTAGTTATTTATGTTTAACTATTGATGTGTCAAATCTAACATTTATCAACTCTTTCAATAAAATTCTATAACATTTTCAAAAAATTTTTACATTTATGACGTATGTTAACATTTTTGGTAAAACATATAATCTGAATTTTTTGAAGATGGACTGCACTTTGAGACTCTCAAATTTCGAGACATTGACAAATATTGAAAAACATTGAAGATAGACGGACTGCACTTTGGGTCTCTAAAATTAAGAAGTTGACCAATTGTAACAAATTTATTAAAATGCGTTAACCTGAACTTAGCGAGAGGTAGAAGTATAACAAGTAAAAGGTAACAAATGTGACAAATCTAACAAAAGTAACAAATTTCACAAATGTAACAAATTTGACAAATGTCACAAATGTAACAAATTTCACAAATGTCACGAATCTAACAGAGGGAACAATTGTGACAGATCTAACAAAGGTAACAAATTTGACAAATGTCACAAATGTCACAAATTTCACAAATGTCACGAATCTAACAGGGGGAACAATTGTGACAGATCTAACAAAGGTAAGAAATTTGAAAAAAGTCACAAATGTAACAAATTTCACAAATGTCAGAAATGTAACAAATAAATCTAACATTTATCAACTCTTTCAATAAAATTTTATAATATTTCCAACAAATTTTTACATTTGTGACGTTTGTTAACATTTTTGGTAAAACATACAATCTAAATTTTTTTTAAGATGGACTGCACTTTGAGACTCTCAAGTTTTGAGACATTGAAAAATATTGAAGATATACGGACTGCACTTCGGGTCTCTAAAATTTAGAAGTTGACCAATATTGCAAAATTATTATAAATGGAAAGGGCTAACCCAAATTACTCGAAGCTAGTGAAACACAAAATTCTTCAATATCATCATTATTTTTCTCAAGTTTCTTTTGTTTTTTAGCCTTAGCACTAGATTTTTTTTTATGAGAATAGTCAGCACGCTCTTTTGATAACGCGTAATACATATCATTCAACTCTAAATTATTTGCCAATTCTTGACTTATTCGGTGTTTCTTTTTATGTTCTTTTTTCAATTTTTTTTTGAGTTTTTGTTTAACTGGATCATACACTATCGAACTATTTTGCGAAATTGTATCAAATTTTTCGTTTTTACGTTTTTTTTTAGCTTTTCTTTCCAATTTGTTTTCAACTGGATCGTCTACTTCCGAATTATTTTGAGAAAATTCATTTATACTCATCCCGTTAGTTTCTAAATTCGAAAGTCTTTTTTCAATATTATTTTTTATTTTATCTTTAACATGATTTCCAACATTTTTAGCTTTATTTTTGATGACATTTGTTATCCTAGAAGGTATATTATGCGATTCGTTATCACGTTTTTCAGAATTAAGCTTATTCTTAGCTATTTTATCCTCCATTATTGTAAGCCGTTTGTCTACTGAATTTTTAAATTTTGTTTTATTTTTTTTGTTTACACTTTCAACTTCATGGGTTACCAACTTGGCGACCTTAGAAGATATATTATCAGATACTTCATCAACATTTTTTACATTATACCTATCACTATCATCCATATTGGTTGGATGCTCCATAATCCCGACTTGTTCAACTATTTTATTTATAACTTTTTTTTTAACATTTTCAGCCCCATTTGTTAAAAATGTGGTAAACTCAGAATCGATGTTATCTGAATCTATATTTTCCGAACTTACTTTGTTTTCTCTGGGCCGATTATTGTACAACCTGAATAAAGCTATAAATATTACAACGGATAAAGAAGCGCTAATTAAGTTTCTTATGACGATAAATTTAAGAGCATCTGTTCGGCATATATCACTAAACTTTTTCTTTGTATTTAATGATTTTTCATAATGTGAATCTGTGTTTAAGACTAAAACAAGAGAAAGGCCTAACTCACTAAAATTTATAGCTCCTAATATAATTGCGAATATAAATGAAAACATAAATTTGTTTGGCGGAGATTGTGCAAGTTTTATAAAAATGATAAATACAGTCGAAAAAAAGGGAGTTACAATATAATCTTTATAACCATGATAAGGACAAAAATCTCGAAAATAATCGTCAAAGTACAATAAATAGCTAGAACTACATTTATCATGAAGCTCTTCGGCTACTTTATTAATATTCTCTATATGTTTCTCTTTGTCTAACAAACCAGTGGCAATTTTATGTCTTTTAAAACATACATGATCATGGAAAAATTCTAAAGACTGCGTGGCCCATGCCCATGGATTAGCAAACCAAAATGTACTGGTACAAGCGATCGAAAAATCTTGAAAAATATCTGAAATGTTGAGATATTTTAGACTAACAATTATTTAAACTATTTTTAATAATCAGACTCAAAAATGTTGAAGTATGTGTAAAAAACATTTCAGTGAAACTTTTCGTTTAAACAAAGGTCAAAAAGTTACCTGTCTTCAATGTTTTTTAAAAGATATTCGAACGCTCCTTAAAATAGCAAGAAGGATTTGTATAGTCAACGCCATCAATAAAGCGTCTCTTGGTTTCATCTTCCTTATATTAATTTTCATTTTAGTGATATCTCTTTAAGTTTCTTCTCTCAAAAATATTCAATTTTTATTTCGTCTCAAAGTCTGAGTAAAGAATACTAATTTTGGGCGCCTTATATATGTTTTTATCAAAAATGTTAAAATATGTCACAAATGTTATAATTTGTTCAAAATGTTACCAAATTTAGTTTAAAATGTTAGATTTGACACATCAGTTGTTAAACTTTGTCAGTCAGTACCAGTCGCATCTTTTAAATTCAATCATTTTTTTTCGAAATTTATTTATAAATTATGTTTTTTATTCTGATGCGTCTATCTCCGCTGCGTCTCCAGATTAACTGAAAATAACATTTTGTTACATTTACAACACTTTATGAAATTATCGGCATTAAAAATATGTCACGAATGTTAAAAATTATCAAATTGTCACAAATGTTACATATGACATATAATCTTGCTATATCTTACATTTGTGAAAATTTGGTTATTTGTAAGATTTGTGACAATTTGGTAATTTGTAACATTTGTGACATATTTTTAATGCCAATAAGTTCATAAAATGTTGCAAATGTAAGAAAATGTTATTGTCAGTTAGTCTGGAGACGCAACGGAGATAGACGCACCAGAATAAAAAACTTTTTTTATAAATAAATTCCAAAAAAATGATAGAATTTAAAAGATGCGACTGGTACTAACTGACAAACTTCAACAACTGAGGTGTCAAATCTAACATTTTAAGCTAAATTTGGTAACATTTTGAACAAATTCTAACATTTGTGACATATTTTAACATTTTTGATAAAAACATATATAAGGCGCCCAAAATTAGTATTCTTTACTCAGACTTTGAGACGAAATAAAAATTAAATATTTTTAAAATGGCAGAACAAAAAAAAAGAGATAAAAACAATAGAGAGATATACGAGAAAAAATCCAATGACAAAACGGGCCATGATTTTCACAATTTGTATGAGCCCCCGCCGATTGATGAAGTTAGGGCAAATATTTCTGGAACTGTAAGTAAACCATATTTGTTTTTTGTTGGATGTGGACAAAGACCAGCCAGCCTTGTTTTCCATATAAAAATTGCGGACAAATTTTTCATGTGCCACAAACGGTTTGTTTCTGGTAACGGACGATGGAAGTTAGGCTGTTACAACTACCGGACAAGTAAATGTCGGTTCCGCATGTCGGTTGAATTAAAAACCGAAGATACCGAGGATCCCTTGTTTTGGTCACTCGAAAATTTCAAAGTCATCAGCTAGGGTAGAATTTGTTCTATGACACAGAAATCTGGGCATATCTAACATTTGTAACATTTTGATAACTTTTATCATTTTGACATAAAATGTCAAGACTGACAATTTGTTGTATGAAACAGAAATCTGGGCATATCTAACATTTTGATAAAGTTTAATCCTCAAACATAATTGAACACTTTTGGTATAATTTCTACCTATAATAAGTAACCATGACGCCGATGACCACGTTGATATTATTGAGAGTGTACCTACTCCCCATCATTGTACAGGAGCAACAAATGGTCAGTCCCGTGATCGTCATTGTAACGTTAATGCAATAGAAGCGTATGCGAAAAATGTCCGAGCAGCTGTTTTGAATAAATCAATACGCCATAAGTGCAATCAATCACAATCTATTCGAGCACAATACGCTACGCTATCACAGTCACATGAAAGAAGGGTATTGTAGTATAGTACAACATTATTTATTATTTGTCAGATTGATTTATAATAATTATAAATTATTTTAACCAGATATCTCGTTATAGGGCTCCTAATTCGTTTTTAAAATAGCTCATAACGAGTTTTTAGCGTAAATTGAGTAGGTCTATATAGAGTTATCTGGCGTAATATATGTTCTTGAAAATTTTCAATTCCATAAAAAAGTTTGGAACCTAGAATAACGGCTTCACATTTCCGTCGTACAGACAATATTGCTGTTCGAACGCGACATAAACGCGCTTACGGCCAAGGACGCGATAAAGACGACGTACCTGTGGATTGTATTAACCTTGGAGACAAGCGTTTTCACAACTACAGTTCTTCCTGTATGGAAATTTTTGCATTGAGTGAAGATTTAGATCTTCTTACCACTGTATCGGAAATACATATAGATGGGACATTTGCATTGGTAAAAGATGTAAGCCGTTTTTACCAGGTTGTCATCATATCAATTCGTTATCAGGAAGGCATTAAGTCTATGGCCTAGGGATCCAAAAAAGTTGAGTTAAATATACGTTACGATAGGAGTTATTATTCAATTTGCAATTAAAATTTTCCGAATAGAACAAATTTTATCTATACATTTGCATCCCTGTTTCAGCGTACCCACTTGTATTTTGTTTCTTGTCCACAAAGAGTGAGTCAAGCTATCGTCGTATGTTTGAAGAGCTACAAAAGCTTTCCGGAGCTGAAGATTTTTCCAACATCAAAATTATTCACTCCGATTGCGAAGCTGGCCTTCTCAAACACATACACGAGAAAATGGCCCATGTGCAAATACGACTATGTTATACGCATATCGTTCGCGCTTGGCGGTCTAAATCAAAAGGTTTAATAAACTACTTCCAAAAACAAGGACTGAGATAAAAACAAATCTGAAGTATTTTACGCCATTCACTTATATGAAATGAATTTTTTTTGAAGTACATCTTGAAAGTTTTCAGATTTTGTGGATGTTATCAAAGTTGTTATCAAAGTTGTTTTGTGAAATTTTCATAGACATTTAGTTGGTTAGGGTTGGAGTTAGGGACAAAGACAAGAAGCCATAAAAACTTGTAGAAAACTTGCTACATTTTGTTAATACACAAAACCGTTGAATTAATCATATTATTTCTTTTGTGAAGCTTCTCTTTATTGAATTCAGATCATTACTAATTATACTAGAATTTGCTGTGTATTTAAAATGTTATTATCTGAATTCAATTAATCGTGTTTATCTTTTCATAAGGGTCGATATACCATGATTTTTATGAGGCAATGAAAGGTTGTGCTTTCTTACCAATTTCCGAGACGCAGTGCAACAACCTGGTCCGGTGTTACGTTGATGAGTTTGAGCAACAAATTACGCGATCAGTGGCTCTAAACAATTCAGTGAAACATACATTTAAGAAATTTCTCACCTATTTGGTGAAAAATTACTTAAGCCTTGACGCGCGATTTTCACCCGAAGAGTGGGCAACTTCCAATTATATGTCTTGTATCAATAATCGTGGTTTGGAGGCTACGAACAATATTTCAGAAACAATAAACAAGCTAATTGGAGACGAAATTCCAAAAGGAAAAGTAGCTTTTTCAACGGCAGTTAAAGTTAGGGTTTTTAGTTTTAATTTTCTTACTTTTTACCCGTGTAGACGTGTTTGCCCAAACTCACACAAGTAATATAAGTAAACGAATGGGTAAGAAGGCTAATGGTACCAATCTGCTATTACAGATTCGGAGCGCATGATTTAGGTCAAAATATAAGGGTTTTTGTAGTACAGTGAAATCTGATTTCGAGCAATGTCTGGCTAGAGATCAAAACAACAAAAAACCTAATTAAAGTTATTTGTGCCGTAAAGCGAAAAGCCAACTCCAATAAGAAAATGCTTGACGAATATTGGTTGAAGCGTGATAATTACACTAAACGCAACATAACAACAGTCAGGCGCCTTCTCATATCACAGAAGGCTTCTAAAGTTGCAGGATTGCTTGAACAACTCGAAAAGCATCCTCACAAATTTGACCGAATTAAAAAAGTGATCATAAAGCTCGCTCAGGACATTTCCAAGTCCAGTTCCTCAGCTCGCAAAATTGGGGGAAATAAGGAGCACTTTAAAGAGTGGCAACAAAATTTTTTGGAAAATAATCCGGATGTGAGCGCTGACTCGTCGTTTGAGTTGATGAATACATCGGAGAACATTGTATCCTGCTCCACACCACGCCCTCGCCACTGCAGGACCGTGAGCCCTGAACCATCATCATCGAAAGTGCCATGTCAGGAAGTGATTGCTTCTAGCTCTTCAGACGAAGAATTGAAACAGGTCTTTGATTTTATATTAATATTTTAAACATTTGGATATACTTGACAAATTTCTCGGAAAAATCTGAAACATTTGGATATACTTTAATTGGTGTTCTGGAATATTTTCAGGTAATTCCAAGGTTTAAGTCACTAACTACTTTTAATAGACACGTCCTGCTAATGCTCGTTTGTCGAATTCAACTAATTCAACTTCCTCGGACAGTGTTGCGAGTTCATCAGACGATGAATTGAAAACTTTAAAAGAGCGAGCAAAAGAACGAGCAAAAGAACGTGACGAGGAACTAGAGAAGGAAAGCTCGGAGGTGGAACCGTTTCCTATTTTTTGGTGGAAAGACGACCCAGACTTATGGCCTGACTGGTATGATCCGAAAAATCCAACGAAGTGCGCGCCACCTGGATTTTTCCCATTTATTCATTCCAGCGGAGATGAAGTAGACCAACCTACCTCAAGTGGGCTTCAAAAATCCCGCGTAAGTGTTAATGTTAAAAGTAGTTACTGTTTTCAAATTACTCGTTTTGTTATGGCGAAATTACTTTTTGTAGTGTACAACACCTGTCTACGGAAGTTAACAAAACAATGGAGACAAAAACTTGTTGAATTTTATGAATTTTATAACTTCCAGCCATTTTGTTACCTTCAAAGTCGAATATGGACTGCACTCGAAAAATCGGACTGCACATTGAACAAAAGTTCAAACTAAAAATGAACGAAATGAACTTTCACCAAAATTAAATTTCTTTAGGTTTCGTCATCGGACGATAGCTCGGATATGACCTCGGATGATAGCTCGGATGAAAGCTCGAATGAAAGCTCAGGTGATAGCTCGGATGAAAGCTCAGATGAAAGCTCAGATGAAAGTTCAGATGATAGTTCACCGATAAAACCATCAAAAAAAAGACTTCGACTTCCGCGAACAAATGAAGTTCTTCAAAGTAATAGTGACGGTTCGGATCATTACATCCCAGAAACATTAGATTTTATAGCCAGGGCAAATAATATTATGAAAAATAAAAAAAACAATAAATAAGCTGTGCAAGTGGTAAAAATTCAATAACAATTTATACAAATAAATCTTAAACATTCACAATTTTTATCAAAATTGTTAAGCATTTGCTTTTTGGAATACTGAACCGTGTCTCAAACATCTAGGTACATTGGGAAATTTCTCTGAAATAGTTTTAAACATTTGGATATACTTGACAAATTTCTCGATAAATTCTTAAACATTTACATTTTGGAACATTGACCTGTGTTTGAAACAAAAATTACTTGAAAATTTCTTTGGAAACATTTGGATAAACTTGACAAATTTCCTTCAGCCTTGACAT